>PNEQ01025689.1:0-165925 GCA_003012365.1 Medauroidea extradentata
AAATTTAGATATATTGATTACAGATTTTAAAATTGGACATGCTTCGCGCTCTATACTGGAGGAAACATAATGAAAATTGTCGGCCGTGTTGCACTATTAATTAATTCTGTTTGAACAGTTTTTCAAGAAAAAGTCACCAAAATGTCACTAAAATTTACTTTTACAATCTGGTAGACACCATGCTCCATGTTCAGTGACACTTTAGAATCACTTTCCATTTTGAAGACTATCATGTTCTGTAATCACAATCGCTTCAATGCCAAACCTATCCTTCAGCCATTACTTACGAGACTACCTGCTGGAACCAAAACTCACACGGTACAATTGCCAACCTAGCAAACCCATATATACCACCTTGGATACATAACATATCTTCCACCTTAAATTAATACAGTACAAAATTTTTCAATTTGTTAGGTGACAGTCTATTTCTTCTAGAAGTCCGGAGTCCTTCATTTTGTTGCTGCCGCTGCACGCCATCATCTTCGGGATGATCTGGATCTAGGGAGGGTGTCCGTGCTCGTTGTGATGGTGCCGAAGTAAACTCTGCAAACCCTCTGAATGGTTCCCAGTCTTGTGTTTCTGCAGGTGTGAGTACCTTATCTCTGGTTCCTGGTCTTGCAACTGCCACTATAGCTGAGGATCTTGGTTGTAACTGACCTGGTAGCTTGACTGCAGACTGTGTACTCTCACCTCTTGAACAGTTATTTTCCTTAGCCACCTGAGGCCTCCCCCTCTTGAGAACCTGATCAATGTGACGCCTTTGTGGCTGACCACTACGACTTGACACTACGTATGTCAAGGGTCCTTACCTTGCTGTCACCACCCCAGGAATCCACTTCTGAGCCCCATGGTAATTTCTGTACCGGATTGGATCCCCGATATCGAAACTTCTCACTGTTTTAAGGATATTCAGTACTTGGTGGTCCTCTACTGCCCTTGGGTGTATCTGTTCCAATATCGTTTGTAAGGTTCTACTCATCAGCATCATTGATGGCGTCTTACTGGTAACTGTGCATGGTGTTGTTCGTAAGGCGAAAAGCATAGAGCCAACCTAGTTTGCCAGTCGCCGCACACCATTTTGTTTAGCTCATTCTTAATAGTCTGTACCATTCTTTCAGCCTGCCCATTTGTAGATGGATGGAAAGGTGTTGTTTGTACCAGTCATATGCCATTTTTTGTAAGGAAAAATTTTCATCTCTTCAGATACAAAAGCTGTTCCGTTATCACTCACTATGCAATGTGGTAACCCGTGTGAGCTGAAAATGTTTCTTAAGTTCCCTGATGACTGAACATGAAGCCATTGATTGTTCTTTCCTAACTTCTGGCCACTTGGAATATGCATCAACAACTATAAGGAACACTTGTCCTTGAAAAGGACCAAAAAAATCTATGTGAAATCGTACCCACTGTTTAATTTCTGCAATCCAAGAAACCTATTTCACTTTTCGGGGATTCGCTCAGTGCTGCAGGCAAACCACACACATTCCAACCATTGTTTCTATCTCAGCGCCCATCTTTGGCCACCACATGTAGCTGCGAGCTAAGGCCTTGGACCTGACTACTCCATCATGTGCCGCGTGCAGTACCTGTAAGAGACATGTCCTTAAACTGGGGTGAATGACCACACGGTTACCCCACAAAATGCAACCCTTATAAACAGACAAGTGATCCTTCCAAATAACATATGAACGGAGCTCATCGGATACATTGCCATTACTCCAACCATGCATTGTTAGTCGTTTAACTTCAGCAAGTGTAGGGTCAGCATCTGTATATTGCGCTTTGTTTCACCATTTGCCGGCAGGTCTGACATGTCTTTCAACATTAAGACATCCCGTATTGCTGGAATCTTAATTTTCTCTGAGGGAATCGGCAACATGCTTATGGCATCACATGGCAAATTTTGTTACCTGCTCTGTGCACTAACTGGTAGTCAAACATGGCTAGCCACAGACTCCACCGCAACAACTTAGGGGACAGTATGTCTGGTGTTTGCTTTGTTGGGTCCAGTAGACATGACAAGGGCTTATGGTCACTTACAACCATAAACTGCCTTGCTGTCACATATTGTTGAAATTTAGTTACCCCGAACATAACTGCCAGTGCCTCCTTATCCAGCTGTTAATAGTTACATTCCTGCTTTTGGTGGATTCGCGACCTGAAAGCAATTGGTGCTTCACTTCCATCTTCCATGACATGAGCCAACACAGCCCCAACCCCATACTCAGATGCATCACAAGTCAGGATTAAGGGCTTTTGGGAGTCATAGCATGTTAACAGACTTCAACAAGGTCTTTGTTTCATGGAAAGCTTTTCTGTGTTCCGGCGTCCATGATCTAACAAGCGGTGAAGGGTTCTAGTACAGAAGCCTTGGCCTTAAGAAACCTATCATAAAAATTTATTAACTCCAGAAATGACTGCAGCTCTTTTTGAGATGAGGGTTGTGGAGCCTTGTGAATTGCCTCAACCTTCCCTTCTGTTGGGTGCACATCCTGTGCAACAGTGCGGTACCCCAAAAACACAACTCTGTTTACAGCAAACATGCATTTCGACTTCTTCAGGCGCAGCCATGCACAATCTATTTTCTTTAAAATCTCACATACTTACTGCCAATGTTCATCCATGTTCCTTCCCATTATCAAAATATCATCCAGCAATACTACCACTCCACTGATGCCAGCCAATAACACTTCCATCTAGCGCTGAAAAATGGTAGCTGTTTAACCCTAAACAACCCTCAGAGGTAGCCTCATCAACAGCAAGCTGTAAATATGCATCCTCTAAATCCAACCTAGTAAATACAGTACCCCCTGCAAGGTTAGCAAATGCCTCATTCACTGTGTGCAGTAGATAAATACTAGTTTTGCAAACAGATTAACAGCGCATCTGTAATCTCCACAAATGTGGACCGAGCCATCCACTTTACGTATGGGCACAATGGGTGTAGCCCATGTGGAAAATGCTGCAGGTTCATACACACCCTTTTTCACTAACCTGTCAATTTCTTTGCCGACTCTTTCTCGCAAGGCGAGGGCCACAGGACGGCTTTTCTTGAACACCGGCTTCGCTTTATGCTACAGCTCAATGGAAACTGTAGGTCCTACATAATTACCCAATTCTGCGTTGTCAAAAACTCTTGAGTGCTGGTTTAGCATCGTGCACACTTCATCTTGTATAACAGTGTAAAGCTCTCGCACATATATCCCTAAAGGCTCCAACCAGTTCCTGCCAAGCAAGCTTGGTCTTCTACCCTCCGCGACCAACAGTGACAGTCTTGCTTCCATGTTGTTTGTTTTAACATCAACTTTGAAAGACCCTAGTATCTTTAGACCATGTTTGCAGCACTAGTCTAGATTCCTCCAACTGGGGTTCCTCAGGCCATAACTTCCTGAACGTGTCCCAACTGATTATTGTATGACCAATACCTGTGTCTACCTCCATCTTGTGTAATTTACCATTTAATGTGACTTCCACCAGCAATGGTGGTCTTGACTATACATCTGCTGTAGTTCTGTACAAACTGTAAATGGCAGATTCTTCTCCGTCTGCTCCTCCATAGTCGGACATCTTGTAGCTCTTACTTGCCCCAGCACTCTCACCCTGTCTATGCTCCCGCCATCCTTGAAAAACTTTCTTGCCCTTTCAATTCCCTTTCTTTTTCGAAATACAGGATCGCTCTAGGTTGACCCTGTTTTGCACAGAAATTGAAAATTGTGCGGCGGTGTCGGCACTGTATTGCAAATATTCACCCATACATCTTCAGCAGGCCCTTTCTTCCTGCACAGTTTTTTGTGTACTCTGCCATTTGTCTGATGGTGCCCCCCTTCTATCTCCTTTCACGGCCATTTTGTACAGTGCTCCCGCAACTTCTGTGGCTTCCTCCACCCTACCTCGAATATCAGTGACATTCCGGCCATTCATCTCCGCTATCATTGCCATATCCACAGCCTCCTTAAATGTTAGTTTCTGTTTCACCAGGAGAGCATGTTGCAGCGCCTTATCCCGCACACCACACTCCAAGCGGTCCCGCAACACTTCTATCGAGATCTTGAAAGTTACTATGCGTAGACAACCGGCGCAACTCTGCCATATATTGTGAAATTGACTCGCCCTCGCCCTGATCTCTCCTATGGAATTTAAATGTCTCCACAATTTCACTTCGACGAGGTTCGAAGTGATTGGTTAGTGAGGTTAACACATCATCGATCGACACTTCCAGTGTTTATTTAGGTGCTACTAGTGAAGTTACTAACTCGTACACCTCACTGCCACATACCTTAAAAACATTGCATGTTTCTCTTCATCTTTTGTGACCAGGTTCGCCACAAAATAAAATTGTAAACTTTAGGCATAAGTCCGCCACGTGTCCCGGCCCGGAATAAATTCACCGAAAGAAGGAAAAAGCGCCATACTCGGTACCACCTGCAACAGAAGAATCGGTAACATACACTGCTAGCATCGCTTGTGTCTGTTTCCGTTTACTCTCGTTTCCATTATCATGTTCTGTAATCACAATCGCTTCAATGCCAAATCTATCCTTCAGAAATTATGTACTTACGAGACTGCCTGCTGGAACCAAAACACACATGGTACAATTGCCAACCTGGTAAACCCACATATACCGCCTTGGATACATAACAAAGCCATAAAATCAAATTTGTGCTATTAACAAAATTTTAGTGCAAAGTTCTTAGAGGAAGCAAAGAAGGCAACAGTTGCAACTTTGAAGCCACAGTGCTCCACCTCAGTTTAGAATTTTGTTTTTTAAATATTCAAACAAGGCAAATTCCTGGAATTCACAATGTTCAACTAAATTGCTTGTTTTTAGGCATACTTCTTATTGGAACCCAAGGTTGCTTCAGTAGGTTGTGTTTTTCTGTAAAACATTGTGCTGAAACTTCTAGTATCACAGGTAACAGGTAACTAAACATACTTATACATATTTCCTGCATGGCTTGTTTGGTAATTTGTATAATTTTAAAGTATTTTTGTTTTGGAAATGTGCGTTGTACAAGTACTTTGTTTATCTATTTGATGTAAAATTTACAGTGTGAGTTTCGCTCAAAATTTGAACATTGTGTAAATGTCTTCCTAATTGTATTATGGAAAATTTGGCAGGTGTGAGTAAACAGACT
Organism: Medauroidea extradentata; assembly: GCA_003012365.1. Lineage (NCBI taxonomy): Eukaryota > Metazoa > Arthropoda > Insecta > Phasmatodea > Phasmatidae > Medauroidea > Medauroidea extradentata. The sequence goes on from PNEQ01025689.1 coordinate 5,139, forward strand.
CGAGCCGGGTACCCACATTAACTAAAAGAAACCTTATAAATTACTTTATCCAGTGTTATATTTATATTTTTGGTAGCAGCCGTACAGCTTTTCCATGAGTTTATTACAAATCATTCTATATAAAAAATTTGTAATGGTTGCACATGTTCAATCAATAATTTATTTCACGCAGTTAGCAAACTTAAGTCGGGTACACACTTATACTAAAAGAAACCTTATTATTGAAACTGGAAAATTCCCATTACCCTGCCTTAACAATCCACACAATGTAGCATAGCAGTGGAATAATTTTATCATCCATAAAATAAACTGACAGTCTGTTCAGATGTAATGTGTTAATTTAATAACATCTCAGGGAATAAAATTAATAATGAATGTAAAACATCATTATAAATAATAAAATTTTGTGTAGTTGTAGATACCGTGGCAACACTAGCAGTAGGTCCATATTGATTAGTGTAAATTTAAAAGACAAATTTTGTTTAGTTGAAATGGCATAGCTCAGCTCGGAAAACAAAAGAAACTTCTCTGCAGAGTATCCGTAAGTGTATACACTAGACTGTTTAAAAATGAAAGACCAAAGAAAAAAAATTTTAATAACTAGTTAACTAACAAAGAAGCAAAATTCTACAATTAAATAATTTTATCGCAGATACAGAGCATTTTTAATTGTCATCCAAACTTAGCTGTTTTTCTATGGTGTTCGCTGTGTCGTGGTGTTGTACTTCTAGTCAGCAGGCCCTCTTCTGGGGGTCTATTCACCTGTCACTCGGATCATTGATTGTGTATGCAGATATTGTCGTTATTTGTCTCACGCCAAAAGTAGTTGTTTTGGTCTATATTTCTTTGCGCTGAGTTGTTTACACAACATGTTACTCGATTTCGGCAAATTTAATTAAATTTTATGACAGAACTGTAAAATTTGTATATTCAGAATTGTGGAATGTGTAAATAACAATGTTTATGTTGGAATATGTACATTGTTATGTAGTAAAACAGATTTTTGTAATATAGAGCAGTACTAGTAGTAAAAAAAAGTTTATTCATGCGTGCTATTTGCCCAATAACTTAATATGGTCTCGTTTTTATTTTGTGTCTTGTAATACTAGGAAAACCTATACTTCCTGTACAAATGGACAAAACATTCCTTTCATGTACAGATTTGTAGATTGGTTTTGTTTTGTAGTGCAAGAATTAATGTCAATTTTTCATTTTGCTCGGACAATGCTGCTGTTATGTTACGGCATAAGAATGGTGTTGCTGCAGTGTTGAAAGAAAAGCACCCCGGGTTTATTGTGATTGGTTGTGTTTGTCATTTAATGAACTTAGCTGTAGAAAAAGGCTGCATGTTCTCTGCTAGTAAAAAGTGATTAAATTCTTGTAGAAATTCTTTATTATTTGGAGAAGAGTTCAAAGAGAAAAGAAAGTTTACAGAAGTTTCAAGGTCTGCACGATACAGAAGCAAATGAAATTCTGAAACATGTTTGTTCAAGATGGCTTTCTCTTGGCAGAAGTTTTTTGAGCAATGGGAACCATTACTTAGCTTTTTTAAGGCAGAGATAGTAAATCAGAAACCATCTGTGAGTCTTAACTTCTTACAAAATTCCAAAGCGACAGCAAGTCCCCAGGATGTCCTAGGGACATCCTTTGAGGATATTCGGGTACATGCGATCCTCCGGATGTTCTAAGGATGGATATTTCGGATGTCCGAGAGCTCCGAAAAACCATGTCTCCAGGACGTCCCAAGTACCTCCTCGAAAAGTACATCACATCCCAGGAATCTCATTGGAAGACGAATTTGGGTCATCCTAAATTCCTTATCTGGGGAGCTCCCAGGGATGTCCTTACAAGGAGCTCCCACGTAGCTCCACTGAGGAACTCCCTGGGATGTCCGAGCAGGAGTTATCTGGGATGTCCGAGCCGGAGTTATCTGGGATGTCCGAGCAGGAGTTATCTGGGATGTCCGAGCAGGAGTTATCTGGGATGTCCGAGCAGGAGCTCCCTGGGATGTCCGAGCAGGTGCTCCCTGGGATATCCGAGCAGGAGCTCCCATGGACGTAGTGGATTTCTAGGCAAGTTCCTAATATGACCACTAGATAGCTCACGATGTTATTTAAATATACATGAGGTTTGTTGCAATTAATTTAGTAGATAATTCATAACATTTATATATGCCTTAAGAAATTGGTAAATTTATTAATTTCGACACACATATTTTATTATCACTGGTAGACTTTTGGAAGTTGAAACATTTAAAAAAATGTTATTACAGACAAATTGTTTATTCAAAACATTTTAAGTGGCTACATTAAAAATTATGTGTATTTTACTGTGTGTTAAATACTAAGTTTACATATCACCAAAACAAATACATTTGTTTTCTTTTGTGTTGAATACTTACTTTTACTTTTGCTGCTGGAAGGAGCTGCTAGGGATGTCCCAGGGATGTGTATGCCAGACATCCTGGGGATGTCCGTAGGTAGTACTTTTCCATGAACTTTTCCTACATAAAAAGGACTTGAAATGAACTTCCCTAGGACATCCTAGGGAGGACAGTTCCCACATCCTACGGACGTCCTCAGGATGTCTGTGTGCTGGTAGGGTATGTAAGACGCATAGTTAGTAGTGAAACATGATCACATTAACTTTTTTATTTCTATCTCACTAAATGCATGAGGCCGTCATATTATGACTTGAGGCTTTAAGTATGTTTTTGTAAACGACAGGTAGAATACAGGCATCAGATTTTGGAAATATAATATTTTTAAGTCTTTTTAAAATGTGTTATTTGTAATGTTGCTATAAACTGTTACTTATACCTTTCTTTCCCAGAAAAATCAATGAAGCTGGCATAGGAAGACTTGGGACTTTTAGTATGTTGTTTAGTATACTTGATAGAACACACATGCAAAATTTCAGATTTACAATACTTTTTTACAGGTTTTCATAAAATTTTGCTTAAAATGCCTGGGCTATTAGAATAACACACTCACACTCAAAACATGCTTTAACACTCAGAAATACGCCTGTACTCTCAGAACCACGTCCGCACACTCAAAAACACACCTTATTACTTAAAATAAACCCTTCACACTCAGAAGCATGCTTTAACGCTCAGAAACAATTCTGCATTCTCAGAATAACATTCACACACTCAGAAGCAAGTGGTTACACTCAGAAACATGCCTGCTTACACAGAGTCATATCCACACACTCAGAAGCACGAATGCACACTCAGAAACATGCATGTACATTCAGAATCACACCTGCTTACTCAGAACCAACCTGGCGCAATCAAAAGCATGCTTTAACACTCGGATACACACCTTCGTTCTCACAAACATGCCTGCACAATCAGAAAATCACCTGAATATTCAAAAACACCTTCACTCCCAGAAACCTGTCCACGCATTCAGAAAAAAGTCTGTTAAATCAGATAAATTCCGCATACTCAGAAACACGCCTTTACTTCCAGAAACATGCCCGCACACTCAGAACCACTCTTATACACTTAGAAACATGTCCGCAAACTAATAAAAATTCCTGAACACATTAAAACACACCTGCACAATAAAAAATAGCTTGGACACTAAAACAACACACCTGCACACTCATATACACACCGTCACAATCAGAAACACGCCTGCACACATTGAAGCATTGCTGATCACTCAGAAACACGCCTGTATTTCTCACAAAAAGGCCAGCAAACAGAAAAAAACATCTTGAACATTCAGAAACACACAAGCTTACTTAAATTCACACTCAAACACTCTGAAGGATGTGTTTACACTCAGAAACATGCCTGAATACTCGTAAATATGCCCACACAATCAGAAACATGACTGCTTAGTCAGAATAACCCTCGCACACTCAGAGTCGTGCATTTACACTCAGAAACATGCCTGACTTCTCAGAAATATGCAAGCACACTCAGAAACATGCCTGTATGATTATTAAAATATGCCTGCACACACAAAAAAAAACTGCACTCTCAGAAACACGACAACATATCCAGAAACACGCCTGCTTACTCAGAATCACCTCCACACACTCAGAAGCATGTGTTTACACACAGACACAAATATAAATATTCAGAAATACTCACGTACATTTAGAAACATGCTTGCACACTCTGAAACACACTTGTACACAAAAAACACCCACAATCCCAGAAACACTTCCGAGTAGCAACAAACACGACTGCTCAGAAACAGGCCTTCTCACTCAAAAACACACCCGCACTCCGAGAAACACGGCCGTTCAATCAGAAACATGCTTGCATACTGAGAATAATCCCCTCACACTCAGAACCAAGCATTAACACTCAGAAATACGCCTTGACGTCGTACCTTCCGGCTCATCCATCCCAAACCGAACACACACGTCTGCCCGAGCAGCAACAGCGGCACGAGCACCGAGACCGCCCCCATCTTTACAAACCCCCCCCCCCCCCCTGCAGTGTTTTCATAATAAAGTGAGTGGCTGGTGCAGTGAGTAATTTTGTTGGAATAGACAGGAACGACCTGTGAGGCGAACTATGGGGGTGTTTAGTTACTTTCCAAACTCGTTGAACGCTCCACGTAACAGAAGGGTAGTCCCAGCTCTTTCTGGAGTATCACCTCTACCCTTTGCTTGTCGTGCTCCGGGATTATTTTAGACAGTATAGTTTTCAGTAACGTATTTCCAAGTATTGTGTTTGTCAGGTCACCAGTGTCTAAGTTTCTTTTTCAGGTACATACAGCGAGAAATCAGGTTTTAATTAAATTGTTTTTATTTTTACATAAGTTAGTTCCTCCTCCCTCGTCAAACCCAGGTAAAGGATAGGCACTTTATTTGTATTCTAAAATTCATAAACTATAATATCATATTTTTCTGGCATGTGTTCAAAGGTTTAAGTGGAGGCGTCAGCAGGGCTGGCGCACGGGACCAACCGCCATCTTGGCTCGGACAGTCTTTTCTGCGCATTGACCGGGGTAAGCCTCTTTTTGTAACCTTTGCTTAACTGAAGTAACGTCTCCGTCTCTTACTGTTTTCTGGAACTTTTTAAACTGTGTTAACTTTCTTGCGCTTCCCCGGTCACTTGTCCTCCACACTGCGAACAGCATGCGGAGGATTTTTAAACTTAAAACTTAAGGTAACCGCCGACTCCGTATGGTTATTGATTGCTGGTGCCCATGTGGCCAGCTTCATCTTTTTGTTTCGCTGGGTGGTCTCGCGGGCCCTCCGGCCTCTCGCAGATCTGTGCTGGGCTGTTTCTCCGCACCGAGCTGCTCAGCTCCTGCGGCCAACGTAATTCTGCAAAAGTGTAATCATCAGCTCTCAAGTTTTACCTCCGTCACAGGCATGCATCCGCGACCCGTAACAGGAAGAATGGCTAGTACTCACGTGTATTTGTGTTCATGTAGTGTATTTTTGCAACGTTTAGTAAATTCAAGGTTCAAGGTAATCGTGTGGTAAACATCTGTCTCCTCAATGTGCCCGTAGCTTACATTTAAGTTCTGACTCAACTGTATGTCTCGCTACCCACGCATACCACTAGGGGGTTAGCCAATTACCAAAAGGAACCATCCGCCCTGAGTTTTTTCTGCTTGTGCTCTACCCGTTCCCAGCCGGGCATGCTGAGATGGCGCCCATTTATTCCTAACCATAATTTAAAACTGGCACTTTCACAGTAAACTTGCTGCCCCGAGAATCTGAAACCCCCCTCTTGCTGCATGTTGCCCAACACTTTGACAAATTGGTATCAAAATTTTACAGCAACACCGTAATTTTTTTTTTTTTTATTTTTTCTTGTTTCTGGACAGTGCAATATAGGTGCTAATTTTCTACATAAAAATTCTGGGTGTGAGAATTGGGACAGACGTTAAAATTAATTTTTATTCTATGGAGACAACACACACAAAAGTAGCACGTGGGCAAGTAGCCATTTTCGGGCGAGCAAGGACAAGGGATCGTGTAGGCGGCCATTGTCATCCAGCCGAGCCACCTTCCGCTACCTTCCCAGGCTAGAGCTAGTAGGACATGCGACACTCCGGGGAAGAACGAACTTTCTCTACGATGCTGCTGCGGCATAATGGGAAATGCGAGTTGTGCAGGATAGTGCAGGAGGCGGACTTGCTGAGCAATTATATTTGGTGGACTCTCATGTGTTCATGTAATCAAGGAGAACTTAACATGCACAAGGAGACAGGATACCTACTCGGAGTAGATTTTCACGATGCCACGGCAAACCGGTGCGAGTCGCCACGCTGTGATGGAATGGGATGTGAGTGGGCACGCTGTGTGGACTGTCAGACCAACTGACACAGAAGGTGTGCGAAGGCAGTGGAGTTAGTCACATTTGGTGAGGGTGTGTGGCTGCCAGGAATGTGCGATGCTGCATGCGACTGGACTTGTCAAGATGGAGTCAGACTGAACCCAGTGCTTGTTAGTGGCACACGAGGTCAGTATGCAGCGATGGTAGATGTGCACGTCGCCCTGTGGTCAACCAGGGGACATGTGTACGCGCGCAGATGGCGACCGAGCACCGAGGAAGAGGCACTGGAGGATGGTGAAGCGCGGCGGGACACTAGGCAAATGATACACGTGGCACCATAAAACATCACACTGCAGAAATATGCAGTTCTTCTCACATATGATGTAGCCCACTTCATCACGGTGTGCACAAGGTGTTTGCAATGGTACGAGGCGCTGCAGGATGAATGGACAGAACAGGTGGGCAGAAGGTTGCGGGGAGCCGTGCGAGTGGTGGAACTTGTGGCAACAGACAGAAGTGCCATGGTTGGAGTTCATAAACGGACTGAAAGACCGTTTTCCACCAGCAGAAGCCCACACAGGATGCATTGCACAGTTCTATGGGGAGATGCAGAGAGAAGGCGATTTTCTGAATGTTCACGGTTTTTAAATTTCAACTTGTGTTTCTGTGAATGCAGGGTTGTTTCTGACTGTACATACATGTTTTTGGGATCATGGTTGTGGTTTTGAGTGTGCAGGCATGTTTCTGATTGTCCGGAGGTATTTATGAATATTCAAGCATGTTACTGAGTGTAAATGCATGCTTCAGAGTGTGCGGGGTTGATTATGAGAAAGCAGGCATGTTTCTGAGTGTGCTGACATATTTCTGAGTGTAAAAGCTTGTTTATGAAAGTGCAACATTTATTCTGAGTTAACAGATGTGTTTCTGAGATTATAGACGTGTTTCTGTGTGTGTGGATGTGTTTCTGCGAGTGAAGATATGTTTTGAGTATCCAGGTGATTTTCTGATTGTGCAGGCATGTTTCAAATTGCACATGCGTGTTGCTGAGTGAGCTGGCATATTTCTGAATATGCAAGTATGTTTTTGAGTATTCAGGCATGTTTCTGAGTGAAAATGCATGCTTCTGAGTGTGCAGGGCAGATTCTTAATTGTTTGCAGACAGGTTTCTGGGCATACCAGAGTGTTTCTGAGTATGCAGGCATGTTTCTGATTGTAAAAGCATGTTTATTCAAGTGAGGGTGTGTCTTTGAGTGTGCAGGAGTGTTTCTGGGTGTGCGGGGGTGATTCTGAGTAAGCTTGTGTGTTTCTGGATATTCGGGCGTGTTTCTGGGAGTGTGGGTGTTTTTTGTGTGCAGGCATGTTTGTCAGTGTGTAAGCATATTTCTGAGCATTTAAGCATGTTTCTCAGTGTAAACTCTAGCTTCTGTGTGTGCGGAGGTGATTACAAGTAAGCAGGCATGTTTCTGAATGTACATGCGTGTTTCTTTGTATGCGGGCTTGTTTTTGAGTTGGTTGGCCTATTTCTGATTGAACAGGCCTGCTTTTGATGTGTGCAGACATGTTTCAGAATTTTCAGGCATGTTTCATAGTGTATAATCGTGTTTCTAAGTGTGCGGGCGTTATTTTGAGCAAACAGGGACTTTTCTGAATGTTCAAGAGTTTATCTGAGTTTGCGGCAGTGTTTCAGAGAACGCAGGCGGTTTAGTGAGTGATCAGCATGCTTCCGATGTGTGCGGGCATGTTTCTAACTGTACAGGTGTGTATCTGGTATTGTGGGCATGTTTTTTCAAGTATCCAAGGGATTGTCTGGTTCTGACAACGTGTTTCTATGTGTAGAGACATTTTTCTGAGTGTGCTGGCATGTTACTGATTTTACAGGGGTTTTCTGAGTAAGCAGCTGAGTTTATGAGTGTGTGGGTGTAATTATGAGGACGCATGTTGTTTTCTAACTGGAAAATGTGTTTCTGGGTGTGCAGACATGTTACTGAGTATGCAGGTGTATTTATTGGTGTGCAAATGCATTTCTGAGTGTACAGGCTTGCTTGTGAGAGTGTGTGCATTTCTCTGAGTGTTTTGCAATATTTCTGTGAGTGTTGGTGTTTTTCTGAGTGTGCAGGCATGATTCTCATTATCCAGGCATGTTTCTGAGTATACGGTCATGTTTTTGAATGTTAAAGCATGTTTCTATTTGTGTAGTGTGATTCTTAGTTAGCAGGTATGTTTCTGAGTGTACAGGCCTGATTCTGAGTGTGCGGGCTTATTTCTGATTATTCAGGCATGTTTCCGAGTGTAAACGCATGCTTCTGGATGTGCGGACGTGTTTCTGGGAGTGCTAATATTTTGTGTTCAGGCATATTTGTAAGTGTGCAGGTGTTTCTGAGTGTGCAAGCCTTAGTCTATATGTGTGGATGTGTTTCTGAGTCTGAGGAGGTGATTCTGAGTAAGCAGGCATGTTTCTAAGGGGGGCGAACGTGTTTCTGGGATTGCGAATTTTGTGTGCAGGCATTTTTATAATTCTGCAGGCATGTTTCTGGGTGTGCGGACATATTTTTGAGAATTCAGGCATGTTTCTGAGTAAAAACGCATGCTTCTGAATATGCAAGGGTTATTCTGAGTAAAGAGGCATTTTTCTGGGTGTGTGGACATGTTTCTGGAAGTGTGGGTGTTCTTTTGTGTGCAGGCATGAATCACAGGGTGCCGGCATGTTTCAAGTGTATAGGCTTGTTTCTGATTGTACGAGGGCGATTTTGAGAAGTCATGCTTTTTTTAGTGTTTAAGTGTCCTTCCGAGTGTGCGGGGGTGATTCTAAGTAAGCAAGCATGTTTCTGATTGTGAATGCTTCTTTCTGATTGTGCTTGCTTGTTTCTGAGTATGTAGGCATTTTTCTGAGTGTTCAGGCATGTTTCTGAACGTGCATATGTGCTTGTGAATGTACTGGAATGATTCTAAGTAAGCAGGCATGTTTCTGATGGCTGGCACTTGTTTCTGATAGTACATGCTTGTTTTTGTTTATGCAGGCTTTTTTTTTTTTTTTTTTTTTCAGATTTTGCAAGCATGTTTCTGAGTAATCAGGCATGTTTCCGATGTGTAGGGTCATGTTTCTAATTGTGCAGGCATGTTTCTGAGAGTGTATGCATGGTTCTGAGTGTGTGTGTGTGTGTGTGATTGTGTGAAAGCAAACATGTTTCTGAGTGTGCTGGCATATTTCTGTGTATTCAGGCAGGTTTATGAGTGTAAATGCATGCTTCTGAGTTTGCCGAGGTGATTCAGAGTATTCATACGAGATTATGAGTGTGTAGGCAAGTTTCTGAGTGTAAATGCTTACTTCTGAGTGTGCAGGGCTGATTCGGTCTTAATTGCGGACGTGTTTCTGGGTGTACCAGAGTGTTTCTGAATATTTAGGCGTGTTTCTGATTGTACAAGCATGTTTATTCGAGTGAGGGTGAGTCTTTGAGTGTGCAGGAGTGTTTCTGGGTGTGCGGGGGTGATTCTGAGTAAGCATGCGTGTTTCTGGATATCCGGACGTGTTTCTGGGAGTGCGGGTGTGTTTATATGTGCAGGCGTGTTTCAGAGTGTGCAGGCATGTTTCTAAGTGTGGAAGAATATTTCTGAATATTTAAGTATGTTTCTGAGCATAAACGCATGCTTCTGCACATGCAGACTTGTTAAGAGTAAGCAGGCATGTTTCTGATTGTTCTGGCATATTTCTGAGTATTCAGTCATGTTTCTGAGTGTATACACATGCTAATGAGTGTGCAGGGGTGATTATGAGTAAGCAGGTGTGTTTCTGAACGTGCATGCATGTTTCTGATTTTACAGGCTTGCTTATGACAGTGCGCACATTTTTCTGAGTGTTCTGACATGTTTCTGTGAGTGTGGGTGAATTTTCTGAGTGTACAGGCATGATTCTGAGTATCCAAGCATGTTCTGAGTGTGCATGCATGTTTCTGAGCAAGCAGGGTAAGATTCTGAATAAGCATGCACGTTTCTGAGTGTAAGAGCATATTTCAGAGTTTTCAGGAATGTTCCTGAGTGTAACTGCATGCATCTGAGTGAGCGGAGGTGTTTCTGAGTGTGCAGGTATGTGTCTGAGTTTGAAGGCATGTTTCTGAGTGTGCAGGCATGTTTCTGAGTGTGCGGTCATGTTTCTGATAATGCAGGCATGTTTTTGAGTGTAACGGCATGCTTCTGAGTTAGACTAAGTGATTCGAATAGGGCAGTCGTGTTTCTGAATGTACGGATGTGTTTCTGGTAGTGCGGGTGTGTTTTTGCGTGTGCAGGCTTGTATCTAATTGTGTGGTGATGATTCTGAGTAAACTGACATTTTTTCTGGGTGTTCGGACATCTTTCTGGGTTTGTGGGTGTTTTTTATGTGCAGGCATGTTTCAGAGTGTGCCGGAATGTTTCTAAGTATGTGTGCATATTTCTAAATATTCAGGCTTTCTGAGAGTAAACACATAGGTCTACTTATTATTGTGCGTGGGTGGTTTTGAGTAAGCAGGCGTGTTTCTGAATGTTCAGGTGTCTTTCTGAGTTTGCAGGCATATTTCTGAGAATACAGGCATGTTTCTGAGTGATCAGGCATGCGTTCAATGTGTTCGGGCGCTTTTATGATTTTGCGGTCATGTTTCAGAGTGTGATGGCGTGTTTCTGAGTGTGCGGAGGGGATTCTGAGTAAACAGGCATGTTTCTGAGTATGTGGATATATTTCTGAGTCTAAGGCATGTTTCTTGGTCTAAACACATGCTTCCGAATGTGCGTAGGTGATTCTGAATAAGCAGGCATGTTTCTGAGAGTGCAGGAGTTTTTCTGAGTTTAAAGCATGCTTTTGAGTTTGCAGGGGTGATTCTGAGTAAGCAGGCATTTTTGTGAATGTGCAGGCTAGTTTCTGATTGTGCAACCATGTTTCTGAGTGTGTAGGCGTGTTTCTGAGTGTGTGGGGTTGATTCTTAGTAAGCATGCATGTTTCTGATTGTGCGCTTACATAATCAGAAACATGCCTGTACGATCAAAAATATGCCTGCACACTCAGAAAAATTCCTGCTTACTCAAAATTATCCCCGCACACTCAGAAGCACGCTTTAACTCTCAGAAACACACATGGATTCTAAGAAAACATCCTCACACTCAGAAACACACCCGAACACTCAAAATCCTGCCAGCACAGTTATAAACATGCCTGTACATTCAGAAAATTGCCTACGCCCTTGTAAACACGACCGCACTCTTGAGATACTCGCATGCACACTTAGAAACCTGTCTACACTATCAGAGAAATGCTTGCACACTCGCAAAGATGCCTGCACTTTCATAAACCCGCCTACACACTTACAAATACACCTGTTTAACAGAATTACCCTCGCACACTCAGAAACACTCCTGGACAGTTAGGAACATGCTAGCACAGTCAGAAACACACCAGCACACTTAGACAAATGCCTGTACACATAGAAACACGCCTGCACAATGAGAAAATTTCGCTTGGATACTAAAAAAAACACCCGCACTCCTAGATACAAGCCCGTACTATCGAATACAAGCCCACACACATCGGAAGCATGCCTGTTCACTCAGAAAAATGCCTGCACTCTCAGAAATACACCTTGTGAGACGGCCCACACACCACCTAGGCCTTTATTGTTTCCTTTATTTTATTATTTTTGTTTATTCCTTATGTTTGATTTATTGAACTTGCTTATATATATATATATATAAAATTTATTTTCGGGTATTGTTAACAGGAGTTTGGTACGGTATTGTTTGGCATTTTATCTGTATCAGTATTGAAAATATTGTATTTTATATTTACTTTGGTTTTTTAGACTGAGGCTACTTTGTATTTTAATTTTAGTTTAATATTATAATTTGCAGCTTTACTATCAATGTACTTTAACTCCAGGCTGGGTGTATTGTTGGCTAGTTTAGTTTTATGGCACAGGTGTGCCCACCCAGATCCTGGAATGACTAAATTTAGATTTTTAACCAATTTTCTTCTACTTTTATTTTTTTCTGGAGTTCACTGCGCGGCCGCTCGTCGAGTGTGCGAGAGAGACAGTGATTAGTCTGTGCGGGCCGCTGTTGGCTAGTTAAAAGAAGGCAATTTAAATTTATTAAAGTTTATATTGTAAATTAAAGTGTAATTATGATTTTCAAAGCAATATTTTCACTTCAGAGGTTGTTTAAAAGTACAGTATAGAGATTGTATTTGTTCATTATATTTACTGTAGTTTTAGTTTTCTGTTGCGTTTTACCTTGGTGCACTGGGTGGCCGCCAGAGGCGCTGCAGGGAGAGAACAAGCATCGCGGGGGTCGGCCATACTTAATTGTGGCTTGAGCTTGGTGAGAGATGGTTGTGAGGGAAGGAATGCTGTGTCAAAGTGATACAGGTGGCGGAACAGCCATGGGAACTTAATTAGAGTAGTTTTCGTCTCTCATTGTTTTTTTCAGGTATTTGTAACTGAGAGTGGTGTTGCGTAACGTAAATATGTAAGGTTTGATTTGAGTTTTCGGCAGTTATATCAGTGCTGTTCTCACCCGGGAGTGTCGGTTCAAAGTTTTGGTGTTTATGTGAAATCTGAAGTAATTGACACCATGAAGTAGCAAACTATTTGGTGCTGAATTTAAAGTTGCTTAGTTAAACAAGTCACGACAACATGGAGTACTTGTTGAGTAACCTACTGCAGCACATTATCAACTGACCACTATGCGTTCACTACTAGCCATTAAGGCAGTGTAGCATTTTCAGCTGATATGCTATAGCCTGAACATTCAGAAACATGCCTACTTACTCACAAACACTCCCATACACTCAGAAGATTGTATTTACACTCAGAAACATGCTTGAATATTCAGAAATACGCCCGAACCCTTAGAAACATACCTGCAAACTCTGAAACATGTCTGCACACAATAAAACACTCGCACTCCCAGAAACACGTCCGAATACACAGAAAAAAAGCCTGCTTACTCAGAATCACCACCGCACACTCCAAAACAGACTTGCACTACCAGAAACATCTCCGTGCATTCAGAAACACACCTGCCTACTTAGAATCACCCCTTCACTCTCAGAAACATGCCTGCATTCTCAGAAACACACCCGCACACTAAGTAATATGCCTACACAAACATAAAATCGCCTAGATACTCAAAAACATACCTTTACACCCAGCAACACGCCCGCACACTCAGAAACGCACCCATACACCTGGAATGACCGCACACACAGAAACATGCCTGCACACTTGGAAACACACCCACACATTAAGAAACATGAATGCACACTTATAAACATGCCTGCACAATCAGAAAAACCCTTGCACACTGAGTACGTTGTCTGCACACTCATAGAAATGCCTGGACACTCAGAAATACCGTCAAACGGGTATACTTGGGACAGTAGAGGTAACTAAGACAAAAAAGTAATTTTTGTTTTTACAGTTGACCCCATTGCAAATTGAATTGGAGGTAAATCTGTTTGTTTCAGATTATGTGTATAAGTTCATAGGTGATAACAATGATAACCAAACAGCAGTTCTGAGTATCGTAAGTATCAGTAATAGTAATATTCGAAGATGTAAATTTTTAACCTCTTTAAGCATAAATAACCTTGAAAATAACTACGTCATTAATGACATTAGAAGACTAGTGCCTACTTGTTTTGTTGGCTTACTGGAGCTGTATTGAAGCTATATAGCATATTACAGTATAAGTACTAGACAATAATGTAAAGATTTTTTTAGGGGCATTCTAAAATGTACCTTTGACGTGTAACTTGGGATGCTGTCCCAAGTTAAAGAGACAATTTACAATAACAAATCATCTGTTCTTTGTTACAGGTTTGGCCATCTCGCCAACAACCAATAGGGGAAGGCGGCATAAAAGGGAATATGGAGTGAGGAAATACCATGATTTCTTGGAAGATAACTTACAGAAGGCAGTAGAGGCAGTAAGAAAAAAGGAAATACGTGTTCGGAAAGCTGCAGAGCGTTATGGTATTCCTACAAGTACCATTAATAAGAAATTGAATCATAAAAATTCAGGTAAATATGTTTGTCCTCCAGTACTGAGCGATACTGACGAAATTTGTTTTGTGCAAAATCTTCATGTAGCTGCAAGTTGGGGCTTTCCATTGACTGAATTTGATGTGAGGTTAGTGGTAAAATAATATCTGGACAAGAAAGGTATTAAAATAGATCGCAGGCTTTCGCGGCCATTGTTTGCATTTTCTTGGCTTGTGGGTGTGAGCCGCGTCTGGAGATTGTCTTGCGACGTTTCGGCAGTCGTTGCAGCTGCCATCATCAGGTAGTCGGAGTCGGAGACCAACCAGTTGTTACCTCCAAATGCTACCCATTTTGTCAGTCTCTAGACCTTGCTTTCTTTATGCCACTCAAGGTAAAATGGCAGGAAGATTTTGGGAGAGTTGAAACCAAAATACCGTGGTGTACTTCCAAAAGATACTTTCCCGCATCTTTTGAAGAAAGCCCTTGAGAAGCAGGAAGACACCTCAGCGCAAACTTTGATCAGTGGATTCGAAGCAAGAAGAATATATCCAATAAGTAGTAGGGAAAAGAGACATCGAAGACACAGGCTTCAGGCTAAGGAGCTGAGAAGCAGCTTCCGCCATCTTGGACCAACCTGCCACCATTTTGTATCAAACTGCAGCCAAATTGGATCAATCTGCCGCCATCTTGGATCAATACACCGCTATGTTAGATCAATTTGTCATGCTGTCTGCCATATTTGATCAATTCATCATGCTATCTGCCATCTTGGATCAATTCAACATCACCATTTTGGATCAATTTGTCATGTTGTCCACCATGTTGGATTTATTTGTAATGCTGTCCGCCATATTGGATCAATCCATCTTGCACTCCGCCATCTTGGATCAACTAAACATCTGTTACATCATTTGTTATGTCATTGGCATGTCGCCCATCTTTTTTGGACTGTCACTTGTTTGAGGGAATTTTTTCCCTCGAAATTTCCCTAAGTCATCGTCTGCTGGAGAGGTCATGTTTGCTTCCATCATTGGTTACAAGGCGGCACTAGTGTCGCTGTTTGTTTCCATCATTTACTGCTAGGTAGCAGCATCTTCCATATTACGTGAGCGCAGCCATGTTTGTTCCAACGTCTACATCGCCATCTGCTAGAGTACTCTAATATCGCTATTGATGTAAGGTTCGAAGTTGCTTGTGTTTGAATATGGGAGAATAGTCCTTATGATTTTATTTTTTAGTGACTTAAAAATTTTTAGTTCGCCGGGTGTTAGGCGCGAAGTAAAAAGTGTGTTAAAAGAAAAGGTTATGCTTACTACACGACAACTTGTTTTAAATGCAATCTTCCATTCCAGTGCTATGAACGAAAATATATTCAGAATGATGTTCTTAGCTGTAAGATTCTTCGCGAACAGGAAGCTGCATGTAACAAGGCATGGAAGGAGTATGTAGAAATGTGTACTGTTCCAGTCCTGAAGCCTGTACAGGCTGTAAATGAGACAAATAGCAATGGATTCATTTTGAAGGAATCGGCTTTCCGAAGCACTCTGAAGATTTATGTAGCACCTAGTGCATCAGACACTGCAAAATATATTTGCTCATTTCTAAATGATATGAAACAAAAATTAAACTGTCAACTTACAGAAGAACTGGAAAACCATGGTTCGTTAAAATATAATTTGTGGTTTGACTTTGACTACACTAAACCAGAACCTTATGAAGATGAATTCTGCAGAAAAGCATTTAAGACATAAAATGTGCCTTTATACGACACACAGAATATCGAAAAAATTGTTGAAGCTGCTGTACAAAAACTTTGTCAAAAGGAAGATGAAATGATTACAAAGGGTTCGGGCTGGACGCTTCAGTGTGTCAATCATTTAGAGCTGCCAACACATGTTTTCTGTCCAATTACCAAATAACATGTAGTGAAAGGAAATGTAATTAATATGTGTATTATACTGTAAATAAATTATTTACTGTTTGTAATAAAGTGTGTTTTATTTATAGAGTGTAAAACCTCTATGTATAGATCAGTAAGTGATACATATATAAGTTCAAATATTTTGTGTTTCCAAATTTGATATGTCACCCTGCTTCGACAAGTAAAAGACAATGCAGTACCTTAAATCATGGTGTATTTAAACAAAGTTCTAGGTTACAAATTAAGAAAGTAGGGATGAAAATGTAAATACATTATATAGAATGCTTGTCCAGTCAAGTACAAGATATTGACGATAAAGTATGATATTTTTTAACGTAATCTGAACAGTCTAATGTCCCTACCAGCACACAGACATCCTGAGGACGTCCGTAGGATGTGGGAACTGTCGTCCCTAGGACGTCCTAGGGAAGTTCATTTCAAGTCCTTTTTATGTAGAAAAAGTTAATGGAAAAGTACTACCTATGGACATCCCTAGGATGTCTGGCATATACATCCCTGGGACATCCCTAGGAGCTCCCTGGGATCTGTAATAAACACATCCCCAAGACATCCTCAGGAGCTCTCTGGGATCTGCATTACGTGCATCCCCAGGACATCCCTAGGAGCCCCCTGGGACCTGTATTAAACACATCCCTGGGACATCCCTAGGAGCTCCCTGGGACCTGTATTAAACACGTCCCTGGGACATCCCTAGGAGCTCCTTTCAGCAGCAAAAGTAAAAGTTTAGTAGTCAACACAAAAGGAAACAAATGTATTTGTTTTGGTGATATGTTAACTTAGTATTTAACAAACAGTCAAATACACATAATTATTAATGCAACCTCTTAAAATCTTTTGAATAAACAATTCATCTGTAATAACATTTTTTCAAATGCTTCAACTTCCAAAAGTCTACCAGTGATAATAAAATATGTGTGTCGAAGTTAATAAATTTACCAATTTCTTAAGGCATATATAAATGTTATGAATTATCTACTTAATTAATGGCAACAAACCTCATGTATATTTAACTAATATCGTGAGCTATCTAGTGGTCATGTTAGGAACTTGCCTAGAAATCCACTACGTCCGTGGGAGCTCCTGCTCGGATATCCCAGGGAGCACCTGCTCGGACATCCCGGGGAGTTCCTCAGAGGAGCTCTGTGGGAGCTCCCTGTAAGGACATCCCTGGGAGCTCCCCAGACGAGGAATTTAGGATGACCCAAATTCATCTTCCAAGGAGCTTCCTGGGATGTGATGTACTTTTCAAGGAGGTACTTGGGACGTCCTAGGGACATGGTTTTTCGGAGCTTTCGGACATCCGAAATATCCATCCTTAGGACATCCCGAGGATCGCATGTACCCGGATATCCTCAAAGGATGTCCCTAGGACATCCTGGGGACTTGCTGTGCTGGTAGGGGTGATCAGTAAATACAATTTATTACAAGTACTCGCATAATGTTTTAAAGAGCAGTTATATTTTACTAGTTTGATAATATCGTTTTTTATACTGGTAATGCTTCTCACGCTCCGCTATCAGCTCTGCAATCTGCTCCTCAATAAGTTCCACAATCAGCTCCGCACGCTCTGCAAATTGCTCTGCAATATGCTCCTCAATAAGTTCCACAATCAGCTCCGCATGCTCTGCAATCTGCTCTGCATGCTCCGCAATCAGCTCTGCAATCTGCTCCGCAGACCTAGAGCCAAAGGCTTTTAAAAGACATTAAAATTCCGTATCGTAAACCATGCACGTATTTTCTGGAATGATTCAAGTGGCCAGCAGATACGTTGCTATTTTTATGAAGAAGAAACTCGACATGTTAATTACATAGACGTCTGTACAATTTAAAACGTATTTCGCAACGGAGAGGCGATATGGCTTACATACGTTTTACGGGTTTAGATAGACAGCACGATACGTAGTTATCAAATATAAAGAAGAAATAATGCTTGTATGTGTAATACTATGTACAGAATAATTGTAAACATGTTTCAATAGACAATTTTTTTACATAGATCGCATTGCTTTTAATTTTGAGACGGACGTAGCCTTCGCCCCCTGTGTGTGTACATATGTTGTGAAGGTAAAAACCTCTCACAGATGTAAAAAATACGGACAAAAGCATACATTCCTCGTAGCTTTGTAAAGTGAGGTCGCGATTTTTACGATGGTCTCTGGTGAGGGGGGTTGGGGACATCGCAGTCGGTTCGGAGGGAGCATTCTATAAACCCTTCTTCGTAATTTGCTACGCCTGACTGGACACGCGGGATCAGGAATGTGGGAGAAGATGGCTGTGTGGGGGTTGGGGGTAATGATCACCTTACCTGGACAGGAAAACTGCCGTTTTCAAGGCGAACTCTGGAGAACGACAATGCCGTCGGATTGGAGGGGGGAGCAATATATTAACCCTTCTTTGTGCTTCAGAGTGTGGGCGATTGTCGGGTGAAGAAAAGGGGTGCATGGTGGAGAGAGGTGAGAGAGGGCAAATGCTCGCCGTTACCTCTCGGTGACCTACTGGGGCGTAACCCATGGCAAAAAAAGGGGGTGCGAGTTGGATAGGGGTGCGAGGGGGTGGAAGCTTGCTCTTACCTCTCGAGGAGCTTCTTGGTTGGGGAGGGTGTAGGAGGGGGAGGTGAGAGAAAGCGCGGGATGGTCAATGAGCAGTATGCAGGACGGTAGGACGGCCTCTGACCAGTAACTTTGACTGGCTCTAGAGGCAGTGCGCTCCATCCTTAACCGACTTAAGATGCGGCTACCAAAATACATATCTTGTATTTGACTGGACAAGCATTCCATATAATGTATTTACATTTTCATCCCTGCTTTATTTGTAACCTGGAACTTTGAAAACACACAATGATTTTGTTCGCAGCTCTAAATGATTGACACACTGAAGCGTCCAGCCTGAACCCTTTGCAATTATTTCTTCTTCCTTTTGACAAAGTTTTTGTATAGCAGCTTCAACACTTTTTTCGATATTGTGTGTGTCGTACAAAGGCACATTTTATGTCTTAAATGCTTTTCTGCAGAATTCATCTTCATGAGGTTCTGGTTTAGTATAGTCACAGTCAAACCACAAATTATATTTTAACAAACCATGGTTTTCCAGTTTTTCTGTAAGCTGACAGTTTAATTTTTGTTTCATATTGGTTAGAAATGAGCAAATATATTTTGCAGTGTCTGATGCACTAGGTGCTACATAAGTCTTCAGAGTGCCTCTGAAAGCCGATTCCTTCAAAATGAATCCATTGCTATTTGTCTCATTTACAGCCTGTACTGGCTGCAGGACTGGAACAGTACACATTTCTACATGCTCCTTACATATCTTGTTACATGCAGCTTCCTGTTCACGATGAATCTTATGGATAAAAACATCATCCTGAATATATTTTCGTTCATAGTACTTGAATGGAAGATTGCATTTAAAACAAGTTATCGTGTAATAAGCATAACCTTTTCCTTTAACACACTTTTTACTTCTCTCATGATGTCTCATATTGGAACTCGTACCAAAAGCCTTGTTGCATTGTCCACACTTGTATCTCGATGTTGTTGTATTGTTCACAGAACTGACCGCAGTGTTCGCATGTTGATCAGAAGTTATTGTTGTAGCACACATTTCTTCATCGTCATTTGCAGCAGAACAATTTGCAAGTCTATGTCTTTTCTGCGGTGATGGTAATAATGGTTTTGAAAGGGGAACAGGTTCTGTGCATATTTTCTGGTGTTTGTTTAGATTGTCAACTCATGCAAACAAATTATTGCAGCTATCGCATCTGTAAGCTTTACGACTAGGATTCATTTTACATTTGTGGGCTGCATGTCTGCATTACGAGCACATGAAAAGGTTTTATTACTGTAGCTACATGAACGTCTGTATGATGAGGATGTCAATTCTGATGTCTTCGGCTCTGTTGCGGAATCAGTTTTCACTTTCTGTAGGCTCCATTTTGCAACTTGATGATCGAAACTTCCACAAATAGCGATTCACAGGTAAAGGAACAACTTCTTTACACAATGCACGATGTCTCTTCATAAGATCTTGTCTTGCTATTGTCATACGGTACTTATCACAACGCAGCTGCTTGCGAGACGGGTTTTTCACACACATCCACATCTCATGTCTTCTCACACTATGTGATTTACTGAATATCTTGTTGCAAAAATCACAGCTGTGCTTCTTCTTTGCTGGAAAAAAGTCTTTCGCAGGCGTACACTGAGCAGTGACTGGTAGTTCATCATTCATAGTAGTCAATCTTGTTCGAAAACAATGTTGTAATATGTTTACTCCTTAGCGTTCAGTTAACAACTGAGGGATCAGTAGCTCTATTTATGCTAATAAAAAAAAATGTGTTGTCCTCTTGGTTAGACATGGCACACACGAAAACACTCAAACAATACTTGTTGTAAGTTGGTACAGACGAAATTTATAACACCAATTACTGCTGACTTACATTGAAATCAAGTGTCTATTCATACCTCTTTGACGTTTTCTGTTGAATGAATCCACATTGGTGTTTCTGCAACTGACGGTTGGTTGCGATCAATAAAGCTGTCGTCATCTTCTCCCTAGTTTCTTGCACATGGTAGTGTACACGTAGCCGTTGCCTTTTTTGCTGGGGTATGTCATCACAATTTACTTTAGTCTGGTTGGGTATTAAGTCGTACCTTTTTGTCGTAGACACTTGAAAATCTCATTACGTCCTCCTCGGAGCAGGGTAACTGTGTTTCTTGCCGCATGTGGAAGACTGCACAGTGTCCATAAGTAGTACAGTCAATGATTAGACAATATGGTTCGTAGCTTAGTGGTTCGCTTACATAAAGGCTGTGATAAGTACCATCGCATATTTCTGTAAAGCTTCGCAATAGACTGTGTGACCAGTGACAGTACGATACCCTACTTGAGCCTGGTGTCACAATGACATAATGATTCGCTGGATGAAAATATTCCATGTTGACAGTTCTCAGCAAACTGAATGACGAATGATCAAGAAAACGTGCTTTACATTGTTGCTGGTAGACTACAGAGGGAAACAATATCGTCACCATCTTACCAGCATGTGCTATGTGTAAATAAATGACAGTTTGTGCCTAGTCTATAGTTAGGAATTAGTTCTACGGACAAGTGCGTCTGTGGCTCCAGCGAGATGGCAGAATAATACCTATGGTTAGGATGCTCACCTCCCGTCAAGTTAATTTAGGTTTTGCGAGGCAAATCTCCAGATTTTCGTGTGTGAGGATCGTGCTGGACGAAACTGTTGTAGAAGCTAAAAGGGTTCTACCTTATAATAAGTTAGCCTTGTTCTCATGTATATTACAGCAGGGCGAAAGATGTCGTCCGTACTCGAGTCGCCATGACTCCCACTACTTGAGTCAGGGATACAACATCTCTCTCCTCTTATTTATTGATCTTTTTTTTCTCTAGTTTACAACTCACTGTCAATGATTGAAATATATACACTTACATCTTAATTTAACCAAATCTTACTCAACTATCATAGGCATTAGCATAACATCCCTAAAATACTTTGCAAAATAGTTTCTTAAGATTTATGTGGTGACGCATTTTTGCAGGATTCTTACAACAAACACATAGCAAACCGTACATATAACAACACACACATAACACGCATTAAACACATTTTTGCACAATTCTTACAACCTACACTTAACAGTATTTACACCCTGCAGATATTTAAGATCTACAATAATCTGCCATCCATCCAGGTGGCACCCATTTCCTACTCGATTGACGTGTTCCAATGACTTCCTCCTCACAGTGGTCAGTACTAATACCCTTATCTGCATTGTCCCACCCATGCCACTCCAATTCACAGTCTGAATCACTGTCATTGGGAAAACCAGATTCCTGTTCCTTCATAATCTCTGCAGGTAAACTGGCTGGAATACCTCCCCTACACCAGATCTCCTCCCTGACTTTGCCCGCTGGTGCTGATACCAAATGTTGCCTATTACGCCGATATGTGCTGCCCCCTGCCTGGACTAGGTATGATCTGGGCACAGCCAGATCAGTTGGTGTACCCGACACTGGTCCCCATGCCCGCAGATCGGGAATCCACACGCGGTCCTCCTTTTCAAGCTGAGACAGTTCTCGTACCCTATGCCGTTTATTGTACCACTGGCTTTGGTACTCCTTCCGTTGTGCCAATTTCTGCCGCACTACCCGTTGGCTTTTTGTTTGGGTAAGGGTCATACAAGGTACAGTGGTCCGAACTTTCCTACCGAGCATCATCTCTAGGGGAGATAGGCCACACTCCAGGGGTGCACTACGATATGCCAAAAGGGCCTCATTAATATCATTACATTTCTTTAGAAGTCGCTTAGCTGTTTTGACAGCTGCTTCAGCACAACTGTTGGACTGGCTGAAATATGGACTACTTGGTTTATGAGAAAACTAATACTCCTTTGCAAACTGGTAGAATGAGCCCTTGAACTGAGGTCCGTTGTCAGTCCTAACCACTTCTGGGATTCCAAATCTCGCAAATACTGATTTGCATTTCTGTATTATTGCTTCTTCTGATAAACTAACCAATTCTATCAGTTCAAATTATCTTGAATAATAGTCTGAAATGACTAGAAACCACTTCCCCTGACACTTCATTAGATCTGCTCCTACTTTCTGCCACGGTTAGTCTGGGACATTTTCTTTGATAAACGGTTCTTTAGCACTATCCCTGTGTTCAATGCACACTGGACAAATTTGGACTAGGGCCTCAAGTTGGGCATCGAGTCCCAACCACCAAACTGCCTCTCGGGCTCTAGCCTTGCACTTGGTGATATGTAGTTGTTTTAAAACATACTGCTGCATCTGTGGAGGAACTATCAACCTTGAGCCTTTCATAAGCATTCCTTCACATTCACTAATGTTTAATCTATGTTGGTAATAAGGAAGGAGCTCTTCTGGGACTTTGCGTTTGGGTGGCCACTGAGTAGCTGTGTAGACCCTTAACCTTTGACAAATTCGGTTGGACTGCTGGTGTTCTTTTATCTGATCAAGAATGGTTGGTGCCACCGACACATTTGCAACCCCCATATTTGCATGTGATGTTACATCAGCAGACAGTTCTTCTGCAAGTGGGTCACAACCCCATACAGGATTTTGAGACAGACAATCTGCCACCACTAATTGCTTACCTGAAGTATACAAGATAGTGTACTTGTACTTCATTAACCGTATTATAAACATTTGTAGCCTGGGTGTGAGTTCATCTATATTTTTGGACATGAGTAACTGAACCAATGGCTTGTGATCTGTCTCAAGCATAACCTGAAGCCTCAAGATGTATTCCTGAAATTTTTCGCAAGCCTATGTCAAAGCTAAGGCTTCTTTTTCTATTTGGGCATAACGACTTACTGTTTTAGACAATACTCGTGAGCCATAGCACACTACTTCACGAATACCATCAACACCCTCTTGCAATAATGCACATCCCAAGCCATACGAAGAACTATCTGCGCTTACTATGAGCTGCTTGCTCATGTCAAAGTGGGCCAAACATGGTGCTGTTTGCAACAGCTCTTTAACCCTCTCGAAAGCTCTCTGCTGTTCTGTACCCCAAACGTACATCTGGTTTTCTTTCAGCAAGGCATTAAGCGGTTCCAAAAGTTGACTTTTGTTGGGTATGAAGTTACAAACATAATTAATCATGCCCAGGAAACGCAACAATTCCGCTTTGTTTGTAGGTTCTGAAAATTCATTAATGGAATTTACTCTGCTTGGATCAACTGCAATGCCTTCTGCTGTAACTTCATGACCCAAAAAGTTAACTTTCTTCACTCCAAACACACTTTTGGACATGCTAATTGTGATACACTCGTCACTATACTTTTGTAACACCTGATGCAGTGTTGCATCATGTTGTTCAACAGTTTCCCCCCACATAAGAACATCATCAACAAGGTAAAGAATATTTGATATACCCTCTAATACCCTAGCAATTTTACAGCTAAAGAATTCTGGTGCAGCATTTAACCCAAATGGCAGTCGCTTATACATGAATCGCACGATGGGCGTAAGAAATGTGGTAAGAGGCTGGCTGTTTTCACTAAGGGGTACCTGATAAAATCCTGAATTTGCATCTAGTTAACTAAAGATTTTTGCACCCTTAAGTTGTGACAAAGTGTACTGAACCTTGTGTATTGGGAATTCAGCCCGCTCAACATATTTATTCAATTCAGTGAAATCGCAGCAGATTTTCACTCCGTCGCCCTTAGCCACGACTACCATGGGGGCACAAAACTGCGTAGGAAAGTCAACCGGGGTTATAACATCAAGCTTGACCATCCTGTTCAGTTCCTGTTTAACTTTTTCCAACATCGGTATTGGAACGATCCTTGGAGTTGTCAATGTAAATGGCTTAGCCCCTTGCACCAAATGTATCTCCATTTACCTTTCAATTTTTCCCAAACCTTGACATACCTTAGGAAATTCCAATTAAACGCTCACACGATTTACAATTTGCACAACATTTAATGCTTGGAGAGCATCTTTTCCTAGCAGTGGGTTGTGTAATTTGTTGATGAAATACACTGTCACTTGTTGATCGTGGCCCTTGTAGCTGAATCTCAACTGTTTCAAACCCACTGTTTCTAAAGCCCGACCATCTGGACCACAGATTTTACTGGCACAAGCTTGGGGAACAATGTTAGTGGATCCTAAAAATTCTGTTGGTGTGCAAGTAATATCTGCACCCGTATCAATGATGAAATCTATTACTCTACCCAGCTCCCTAACTTCAACCTTGGCTTGGAATGGATTAACCTGAGGAACTCGGGTACTTACAGTCTTACCAACATGTCCTACCACAAAGTCCAGACTGAAATTTTGTGTGTCTGCAATTTCACCTACGTTGCGGACGGTACATTTTCTGCACACTTTAGCATAGTGTCCGATTCTGCCACACGAATAACAACGACTGTTTTGTGCTGGGCACATACTCCTACAATTGGTCCGACCACACTGATCACATGGACTGGCCTGATCCATGGGTGAAAATCCCTTGCCTGCCTGGCCGCCATAGCGGTTGTTGGTTACTCTTGGTCCGGACCGGAATGTTCCAACTTTCTGACGACCTACCCCACCTTGGTTGGACTGCTGAATGAAGTTAACTTCCTCACGCCGAGTCTCCCGCAACTGCTGCGACTGTGAGGACTGGAGCTCTGCTTGGCGACGCATGTTCACAGCGCCTTGCAATGTCAAAGAACTCATCAGCTGCATTTTTTCGCTCAACATAGCATCATGCATGCGGACGACAATCAGGGGTGTCATTTGGGGCTACAGGGGGGGGGGGCAATGCCCCCCTGGATTTGGAATTTTTGTGTATAAATATATTTTTTGTATTTTTAAATGTAAATAATGCTAACTTAAGGACATAAAATTGAAGTTTTATTATTAAAGTATCTAATTTATACATGCTTAATTAATAAAATAGATGCAACAAGGTCACTGTCGTCTGAAAACAAAATCTTGCCCCCCCCCCCTGGAAAAACCTGAAATGACGCCCCTGACGACGATGCGGTCTCTTATCAACTTGTGTTGTAAATTCCTGTACTCGCAAGATTCGGCTAGGTTATGTAAGGCCGTAGTAAATTGTTCAGCAGGTTCGCCAGGCTGCTGAACTCGCGAGTTGAATTTAAACCGCTCGAATATCACGTTGACACGAGGTTGGAAATGCCTATCGAAAGCTCTCACTAATGCATCATAAGTCCATCCTGATGTTGGTTTTTCAAATGTAACAATGACGTCATCCGATCTTTCGCCGAGCAGGTACATGAGCAAATCCATTTTGTCAGCATCTTTGCAGCCTTCTTGTCCAATTAAACTGAGGTAACGAGTGAAACGCACTTTCCACCTAAACCAAGCATTCGGATCGGTAAAATCAAGCGGGCCTCGTGGCTTGATGTGGTTGTGCACATGGAGATGTGATTTCTCGCCTTCCTCCTTATTGCTTGGAGCCATCTTGAATCTGTTGCGGGCCGCCGCCAATTGCTAATCACCCCTCATGACTGTCAATGCCGCATACTCTAATCGACGTAGTGTCTTCTGTATGTCTCGTCGGAACGAGTTTTCACCGCTGCCACCATGTTGTAGATTCTAAAAGGGTTCTACTTTACAATAAGTTAGCCTTATTCTCATGTATATTACAGCAGGGCGAAAGATGTCGTCCGTACTCTAGTCAGGTATACAACAGAAATAATTCTCACGCCATCACCTACGAGGCTTCTAAAATATATATCTATAGACATTTTGAAATCAATTCAGTGTTTTTTATGTGTATTATATCACCTTTCAGATGTTCACTATAGTAAAAAAAATCCAAGATGTTGGATTAGACTCCTCTTGAATACAGTAGGTTATGGCCCAGTTATCTCTGAACTAATTCAGTTGATTATATAACACTTCTTTTTTTTAATATATGATGTTTCGATTTTTTTCTCAAGTCGCAGTCTACGAGGCATGCGTCTTCGATCTCTCTATAAATAAAATCATACAGCGTTGTTTTATTTGATAAATGTAAGTTATTTACTTACCCGCTTTGCAAACGTTTTACGATTCAATTGCCAGCTTTCGAGGATTCGTAGAGCAAAAACAGTTACTAGTTCTAGGTAGCTGATGACAAGGTGCTTATTGTTGTGAATTTTGATGATGGTGGCTACTTCTCAGCCTGAAGCCTGTGTCCAAATGATTCAGTTGCCCGCTTTGAGGTTTCGTGTGTGCATTTCGTCAAGGTTTTCTAAATCGTATAAAATGATTCAATTACCCGCTTTGAGGTTTCGTGCATGCATTTATTTGAATCATGTGAAAATGATTCAATTGCCTGCTTTGAGGTTTCATGCGTGCTTTTCGTCAAGGTTTTTTAATCATATAAAAATGATTCAATTGCCCGCTTTGAGGTTTCGTGTGTGCATTTCGAGGTTTTCTGAATCATATGAAAATGATTCAATTGCCCGCTTTGAGATATCGGAAGATAGAAATAGTTAATACTATTTAATATATATATAAAATCAATAAGACAAAAGTATGCTAAACATTTAAATGAAAATAAATTAAATGTGAACATTTATCTGCTACAAAATGTTATTATTATATATACATTATTTAACATTGTCCTGTCGTCGACGTACTCGTAGCTCAGGCTGACCCCCCGTGGCTCAGTTGGTTGAGCGGCCGGCTTTGGTGCGGGGAGTTCTGGGTTCGATTCCCAGGTCTGGCTGGGTGTAAATTTGTGTATGTCCACTTGGGTCTCAAAAATTGACACTATACAAATTGTCTCACGAAAAGTCACTCAATTTAAGTCACATTAAAGGGGGGAATGGTTGGTGCAGTGATGATGTGGAAGCTTCCGCATCGCCACTGCACCAAACATTTTTAATAAAAAAATATAAAAAAGTGGGCTAGGGCACATGTCTAGTAACACAAGCGGCGGCAGTTCGCATCCAACACCTGGCGATCTAAATATTTTAACTCACTAAAAATAAAATCATAAGGTCTACAAGCAACTTCGACCTTACATCAATAGCGATACTAAAGCACTCTAGTAGACGGCGATGTAGACGTTGGAACAAACATGGCGGCGCTCACGAAATATGGAGGATGCTGCCACCTAGCAATCAATGATGGAAACAAACATGACCTCCCCAGCAGACGATGACTTAGGGAAATTTCGAAGGAAAAAATTTCGAAGGAAAAAATTTCCTCCTGCAGGGAAAAATTCCCTCAAACAAGCGACAGCCGAAACAAGATGGGCGACATGTCAATGACATAACAAATGATGTAACAGATGTTTAGTTGATCCAAGATAGTGGAGAGCACGATGGATTGATCCAATATGGCGGACAGCATTACAAATAAATCCAACATGGTGGACAACATGACAAACTGATCCAAAATGGTGATGTGAAATTGATCCAAGATGACAGAGAGCATTATGGATTGATCCAATATGGCAGACATGAAAATTGATCCAACATGGCAGACGTCATGACAAATTGATCCAACATGGCAGTGTATTTATCCAAGATGGTAGCGGATTGATACAAAATGGCGGGGGTTGATCCAAGATGGTGGCAGCTGCTCCTCTGCTCCTCAGCCCTTTTTCCCTACTACTCCAATAAATCCCCAAAAAGTTTTGTCATACATTCCACAGAACACTCCGAGCTCGAGACGAACGATGGATTCACTCTTTGAAGAGTTCATGAAGGAATCAAGGGTATCAGAGACTACAACTAAAAAGAAGAAGGGAAAATTGGCTACTGCCCCAGGTGCAGGATTGAAATCTGCTTTCTTGAAAGAACATCAAGGAAATAAACTGAAGACGTAGCAAAAGCTGCGGAACAAACAGGAGGAGAAAGTAACAAATCAAAAACTTTTAAATAATGAAAAGGCATCACAACTGCTTTCCAAGAGGAGGAAATATGACAGCAAATCATTTTCAGAAGAAGACTGTAATTACTCCGTTCATGACTAATCACCTGATTGTGCTTTTATGGCAGTGGAGGATGACAGCAGTGATGCCCAGGACCACGGAAATAATGAAATGGTTCAGGAAGCAGACTTCCAACAAGAATCTCTGCTGGATCCAAAATCAGTTCAGTGTGGGGATTTTGTAGAGGCCAGATTTGTTTACAATGCAGGCACAAAAAATAGGCAAACAAGTACTTTGTTGGAACAGTATTATCTGTAAGTACTGAAAATGGTAACTGTAAATTTATGAGGAACTATGAAGGCAATAAGAAAAAGCTTGTGTTTCCAGACCAAGAGGACATTTCTGTAGTTTTGCTTACTCAAATACAAAAAAGTTAATTCCCAAGACAGTGCACAGATATACATTTACATTTTGTTAGTGATTTTAAACTACGTAAGCCTACCAGTACTGTGATGTATGTGCATCAGTGTTCACTATTTTACCCAAAGATTGGGTGACATTTCATCTGATTTTTTTTATAAATTCCAAGTACTTACCTATAAGTTTTCGATTATGTATGTACCTACTAATTTCAAAGTACCATATACTAGGTATTACATGAAAGAGGCTTGAAAATGTGTTTGTAAAGATTTTTTCTGTGTTTATTATGTGATTTAAAAGAACAATAACTAAGATATTTTGTTTCACTTTTCACTATGTATGTCAAAATAACCTAATTTTTTAAAATTTATTTTTTCCCAAGTAAATGTAATGTAGTTGTTAACTCGGGACCGTGCATGAATTATACAGCTAAATCAATAGAGTTTTTTTGTTATGTCCCAAGTTACCCCACCTAGGGGTGGTACTTGGGACACCATAAACATATTTTTACTCAGACAATATCACTGCCAGAACATAGTTCTGTATGATAACCAATAGTACTTAGTCTTACTGGAAAAATATTCACAGAAAGACATCTATGAAATAATCAGCTACTTAAACACATGCTTTTAAAAATGAAAACTGTCCCAAGTATACCCGTTTGACAGTATGCGTGGTTACTCAGAATCACCCCCGTACATTCAGAAACACGCCACACAATCGGAAACCCACCTGCACACTCAGAAAATGCCTGTACACTTAAAAATATGCCTTCACAATCAGAAAATTTCTTGGCTACTTAAAAAACACACACATATTCCCAGTTAGATGCCCCAACAATCAGAAACACGCCCACGCACATTTTGGAGCATGCCTGCTCACTCAGAAAATCGCCTGCATTATCAGAATCATGTCTGCAAACTCAGAAGCATGCGTTTAGACTTAGAAACAAGACTGAATATTCAGAAATACACCTGCACACTTATCAACATACCTGCAAACTTCGAAACCTTCCTGCCACTTTGAAACATTCCTGCACACTAATATACACCTGCAGTCCTAAAAACATGTCCAAATACCCAGAAACACGCCTGCTTACTCAAAATCATCCCGGCACACTTAGAAACAGGCCTGCACACTCAAAAACACACATGCACTCCCAGAAACACGTCCGTACATTCAGGCACACACCTGCTTACTTAGAATCATCCCCTCACGCTTAGAAGCATGGTTTAACACTCAGAAACATGACTGCACACTCAGAAAACTCTGACACACCCAGAAACACACCCGCACACTCAAAAACATGCCTGGAAAAACATGCTTGCACACTCAGAAACAAGTTTGCACAATCAGAAACACGGTTGAACATTCACAAATAACTCCGCGTGCTTAGAAACATTACTGCACACCATGAAACATGCCTGTACAAATAAACACACCCGCATTACCAGAAACACGTCTCTACATTCACAAACATGACTTCTTACTTAGAATTTCACCTTCACACTCAGAAGGATGCTTTAACACTCAGAAACAAGCCTGCATTCTCAGAAACACGCCCACATGCTTAGAAACACGCCTGTACACTCTAAAACATGGGTGTACACAGAGGTACACCCACACTCAGAAACAAACTTGCTCATTCAGAAACACACCT
Organism: Medauroidea extradentata; assembly: GCA_003012365.1. Lineage (NCBI taxonomy): Eukaryota > Metazoa > Arthropoda > Insecta > Phasmatodea > Phasmatidae > Medauroidea > Medauroidea extradentata. The sequence goes on from PNEQ01025689.1 coordinate 35,790, forward strand.
GCACAATGAGTAACATACCTGCACACTTAGAAACACGTCCACACAATCAGATACATGCCTGCACGCTCATAAATATGCCTGTCAACTCAAAAACATGGCTACAAAATCAGAAAATCGCCTGGGTAGTAAAAAAACCCACCTTCACTACCAGACACACACCCACACACTCAGAAACACACCAATACACTTAGAAACATGCCCGCACAGTCAGAAACACGTCCCAAACATAGAAAAACGCCTGAACATTCAGAAACACTCCTGATTACTCAGAATCACCCGTGCACAAACAGAAGCATGCGTAAACACTCGGAAATGCGCCTGAATATTCTGAAATACCCGCACACTTAGAAACATTCCCGCACACTCAAAAACACCCACACTTCTAGTAACATGTCACCACACTCAGAAACACGTACGCCCTATCATAAACAAGCCTGTACATTCAGAAATGCTTCTGCACACCAAGAAAGAAGCCCACATACTCAAAACATGCCTGCACACCCAGAAAAAAATCTTCACTCCTGAAAAATGCCTGCACACTCAGTAACATGCCTGCTTACTCATAACCACCCCTAATACACTCAGAAGCCCTCCTGAACACTGGAAACACACATGCACACTGAGAAATGCGCATACACACTCGGATACATGCCAGCACTATCAGAAAAGAGCTTGCACTCTGAATAAGATGCCTCCTCACTCATAAAGATGCCAGCACACTCAAAAATATGCCTGCTTACTCAGAATCACCATTGCATACTCTGAAACATGCCCGCACAATCAGAAGATAGCTTGGATACTCAAAATCACACCCGATCTCCCAATTAGATACCCGCATAATCAGAAACATGCCCGCACACATTTGGAAGCATGCCTGATCACTCAGAAAGACCCCTGCATTCTCAGAGTAATGCTAACAAACTCAGAAAAATGACTGAACATTCACAAACACACCTGCTTACACGGAACCACACCCATACACTCAGATGCATGCATTTACATGCAGAAACACACCTGAATATTCAGAAATATGCCCGCAAACTTATAAATGTGCATGCACACTTAGATACATGCCTGCACACAAAAAATACCAGCATTCCCAGAAACATGTCCGAATACCCAGAAACACGCCTGCTTACTCAGAATCAACCCCGCCCACTCAAAAACAGGCCTGCACACTTAAAAACACACCTGAACTCCCAGAAACATGTCCGCACACTCAGAAACACGCCTGCATACTCAGAAACACATGTGCACACAGAGGCACATCCACACTCTGAAACAAACTTGCACATTCAGAAACACGCCTGCACACTGAGAAACACACCTCCACACTTAGAAACATGCCCATACAATCAGAAACATGCCTGCACACTCAGAAATATGTCTGTACACTCAGAAACATGCCTACACAATCAGAAAATCGCCTGGATAATAAAAACAAAACTTCACTCCCAGAAGAAACACATCCACACACTCAGAAATACTCCTGTTAAGGGTGCATCAACTCAATTTTCAACATCTTTTTTTTTTGTTTTTATATTTCTACCAGATATTTTTTTTCTTATTTCAAACGTAAATAGTGACTTAGGAAATTTGTGTATCTCTCATAGTTTTTCCGTAATGAGTCGTAAACGTCAAAATTTGCACTTCTTGGTTATATGCACGCCACTAAAACCAACTGACACACCAAACCGAAACCATTCACAGTGTACAACAATGTTGCAGGCTATGACTTGACACACATAAAAACAAAAAAATATATAGTTTTGTATTTAATAAAAAATGCTGAGTTATTTAATTACATTAAGCTTTAAAATTTTCAATATTTTTTTAAATACAAAAATTTATTATTTTTGCTTTTATACGAGTCAGGTCATAGCTAACAACATTGTTATACACTGTGAATTTTTTCGGTTTGGTGTGTCGGTTCGGTTTTAGTGGCATACATATAACCAAGAAGTGCAAATTTTGATGTTTATGACTCATTATGCAAAAACTATGAGAGATACACAAATTTCCTAAGAGGAAGATTTAGTTACAATTTATGTCTGAAATAAGAAATAACACATATAGTAGAAATATAAAAATTTAAAAAGATGTTGAAAACTGAGATGAACTGCCCCCTTAAACTCATATTACACATCGCACACTGAGAAACACGCCTGCGCAATCAGAAAATCTCCTGGATACTCAAAAACACTCATTCACTCCCAGAAATGTTAGAGAATAATAATAATTAATGTCTTGTAAAACAATCACAGATGCATTGTTTGAAGTATATTTGACAGAATACTTAATCGTTATGCCTTAAGACTAAGATTGACATTGTACTCCAGCATTCATAGATAAAGATGTACCAAGTGGGTTTGATGTAGAATTAAAGAATATTTAGTTAAATGTCGCTGAAATTCGTTTATTTTTCAATTTTTATAGAATGAATGTAATATATTTAACTAACCAGAAACATTGTTTGTATGTATTAGAGAATAATAGTGAAAGTCTTGACAATCTCTTTGAAATTTTGCAAAAATATTAAATCGCTGACCTTCATTCCTAAACAGTATTTTTGTACTTCAGGAAGCGTAGACTATGATGTTCTATATGTGTATAATATAAATTTGAAACTTTTTTAATTAATTGTGGTTGAAGTTACTTCTATTATCAATCTTTACATAGTGAAATTAAGATTTTATAAACAGTTACACATTAGTAATGTTAATTACTAAACATGTCACTATAAAATTATAAATTAACACAATTACAATGTACTTACATAAACAACCAACGAGTATGTTTCTTGAGCGCGGCTGCATACAACCTACAATGGCTGCCGCAGCGCATATTTATTTAATATTTTACCATTGTCTCACAAACTTTTAATTCAGTTTTCATCAAAAATAAAATTTTTTTTACTATTTTTCATGAGATTTTCTTTAATTTTGTTGGTGGAACGGGCCAAAGAGAGACGGAAATACTGATGGCTCGGCGATGTTAGTCATCACTTCTCATGTGTTGATGGCGTGTGCAAGGATGGCCTAACTCACCATGCGCGCGCACCGAGCGTTCCACTGGAAGTTATTTCGCAGATTTTTTTTTCTTTTCACAGCTGTGGCTTTCCTATTACATTAAATGTGTTTTGTTATTGTTTTGAGCCAATATACTTTTTTTAAAATTACACTAGATTCTGATGAAACATGTCCAAGGATTTAACTTTTTTTTGGGAGGGGGATGAAGTCTGATTTAATGAAACATCAATTTAGAGTAAACATTTTCGTGTTCCATGGCATTTCGTTAAATCGGGGTTTTACTGTACATGAAAAAGGATAACTGCAACCCTAAAATAAAAATGACTACATAATTTCATACAATTAGTTTCACATTAAAAAAATTATTAAATTTATCATCACTGTTATTAATTAAAGGAAACTGAACATTGATTTACTAGAAAAAAAGTATTTTCCTTAAATCGAAGAGTCGTCACATTTGGAGTGTCCTAGACAATGCACATATGCTATACTTCATAATATTAAATAAATGCCAACATTATTTATATTAAATAACATGTGAAGTTGAACTGTTTAGCCTAGTAAGAGTGAAAATTATTTTAATATTTTATATTCCTAAGTCAAACAGTAAGATAACAAATGGTAGTTCACGTTACAGCCGACTTGGAAGATGGACGGTGTTGCTCTATGCAAACAAGGGATGATTACATATTTATTATGATGTACCTTACATAACGTCTGCACGAGAAACACTTGTTAAAACTAAAACAGTTTAAAGGTACACACATAATACCCATACACACTAGAACACAGGGATACATGGCTGTAAGTAACCAGCCTCTACTAAAGTAAATAGAAATTAATGCAGAGTGCAGGCCCTGGACAAATTACCCATAAAATTCATACGAAAAAAACTGCAGAAATGCTTTATAAGTACTTGTTATTCAGGTATCATGATTAATTGGTTAATTTGCCTTGTTGAAGTGGGACGTTGAGGTGTTTATATTTTAAAATTCTTTAATTTTTCTTAAATGCCATGTTTATTTGTTTTAAATTATAGCAAAACTTTTGCTGAAACATTTATCATAAAAACTTATCTTGCATACTCCTAGCCATGATGTTTAGTCTGTCTGCAGATATTCTGGTGCCATACTTATGGACGGTAATTAAAAATTCACACCCTAAGGAGTATATATAGACAATTTGACCTTAAGAGAGACAACTAATATTAATACCAGAGAATAAAACGTGTGTACAATTTATACAATTAAGTTGCACTGTTTTAAATTAAAGTTCGAAAATAAATTGATCACTTGCTAAACACTGTAACAAAAATATTTACAATGGCACAAATAACTGTTTGTATTAAGGAACGTTATTTATAAGAAACTGGCTGTCCATCTGTGGCTTTGTTCTCTTGTAATACTTGTAGCGTGCCTGATGATTTCGGCAATATTCTTTAAAAATAATAAAATAAAATCATAGTTCAAAAACAAAAATGCACACTTTTTTTTAGCATGATGAAAAAAGTAGTTGAAAATAATAATTCAATATAAAGATTTTGTGTAAAAGTGATAGGATGCCACACAATTCAGTAGAACTTAATTTTTGAATAAGCTTAAAATAAAAATAAATGCATTGATCAATAAATTAAATTTCACGTAAAAAAGTTTGTATTGTTTGATGTCAGTTGTCTAAAATCGCTAGCAATACATAAAGGTACAGCATTATGATAAGTAAGCACATTGAAGTAAATTTTGTGGTCAGTGACTTTATTCTTTTACTAAGCTTATTAAAAAAAAAGGTTCAGTTATTCTAAATTGTGGGCCATCCTATCGCTGTTGAACAAAATCTTTATATTTAAAGATTACTAGCTGTACCCAGCACACAAGCATGCTTCTGAAAACTAACTTTACCTGGATATCAGAATCCCGAATCGAAAAAGAATTGTCTCTTGATGGAATCGATAGCTATCAAGAATTTGTCAACAACACATTTAAGGTTTTTTCATTTCTTTAGGGTCGAATTTACAATAACTTTAAAATTCGTATTTCCTTTAGGATACTTGCCGTATTTAGATACAGCCATTTAGATTAAACGTGCCTAAAAACCTGCTGTCTAATATTTGATTGAATGTAAATAGTGATAAATAGATTGAAGCTTTTTGTGTTTCTAGATATAAGTACATATAGGCCCTATTGCTGTTGAACCAGGGTCTGTTTGTAGTTGAATACTACATAAAATGTTTGAAATGAAGTAAACAATTTTTGGAAGCTTGTTCAATAAATTAAAATTATTGAAAACAGGAGTTAATAATACTTAAAGAACAATACACAATTATAAGGTAAGTGACACACACATTAAGTTTTATTTTATAGTTGAGAGTAGTTTTATTCTAAAATAATATATATTAATTATCTAAACAGAAATTAGAGTGTTTATTTTTTTTAAATAAAAAATTTTAATAATTAAAATGTAAAGGAAAATATTGCAGAAAATACTACTGACTGTTGCAATCGTCCCCTGTAGCATATGTTTTCAGGCATGTCACAGACACAGCAAACTATGTCACTGCTGCATTCTATCAATGACTCAAATAACTAAACATTCCAAGAAACTCAATGATACCGGAAACTGCAAGCAAACAAAAAAAAAAAAAAAGAGAACTAGGTTTAAGGCTACATTTTATGCCAAGTGATGTTTAGGCTATTTGAAGTTTAGGCCAAGTGACGTTTAGGTTATGTGATATTTTAGGCCGAGTGACATTTAGGCCAAGGTTTAGGCCATTTGGCAATAAAGCTAATTGACTAGACCAAATGACTTTCAGGCCAAGTGACATTTACGCTAAGTGACACTTTAAAATTTTAGGCAAAATGACGCATTTCGATAGGCCACACGACAGACAGTTGTCAGAATATAAAATTATTGTAAAAAGGTGTATTATTCCCAGATACAAAATCACAAAGTTCTGCAAATATGCAATTAAGGCGCTTTGGTGTTTGCAGAACACGACGTTCTATTACCTGCTCGACATGTTTGTATTCAATTAATTTTCTTTATAGTTAAATTAAGGAAAAGTAAGAAACCTCAGATTTTGCCATCCAGAATAGTAAGTAGAAAAATGCTCAGCGCTTAAACTGGTTGCTAGGGCAAGCAATGTGTTACAGCTTGCCTAGGTGCACATCGGAAGTGTTGGTTGCAATAAACCTCTTCTGGCTGGTGACGAAGCCTCATTGTCTGCCAGGCTGAGCTTTGAGGCACCAACTTAAGAAGTGCAGCATTACCAGCTACTTTTGGCATTTACTTCTTTCTACTGCACTGAAATACAGGCAATTGCTATTTAGATTTTCGAATATTGGCTCTAAAGTGCCTACGCCAACTTTATGTTTTGGTTTCAAAGTTTATGTCTAGGTGATTGAACACTGTTCAAGTTGAATGGAGCCATGATATTTGTATCAGCGACTAGTGCGGGGGAATCTTCAATACAGCTTGCTATTTTTTTAATTTGTACTTTTTTTTTAATGTTACTTGTAACCTTTATTTTATATTTATGAATGTAACATATTCTTCAATCTAGAACTAATAAAAAGTAGAGAAACATGCCAATGCATTGCTGAATCAGCATTTAACTTACCAGTCAAAAATGATGAATAACCTACCAGATTAGAATATTTCTCTACTTTTTGTAAATGTTCCATGTCTAATAAACATCAGTGTGATAATAAAATTTACTAAGCATCAGGAACTGTGTGGTTACTCTCATTAGAATACTACACGTTTCCGCTGCTAGATGTCAGCCACTTTGCTTGAAAATGTGAATAGTGTCGATGCATTTTCTTCCAGCATGTTATTGTTTCATATGAAATTACATCACATGGTGGGTAACATTATGCTACTATAACAAACAAATATTCATTTGCCTATACTTAGACACAAAATATTGACACATGACAAGGGATAAAGCCACAAAACCAAATTTTACAGTCTCTCTGCAACATTTATTAATTGAAATGATAATTCAGAGTAAATGGTAAAAAATTTTAAACTTGTGCTTCTCTAATTCTGTACAATTAAAAATGAACAAAAAGTACACACAATGCACATACACTCATAACTACTACAATGGTGTTGAATTATACACAAAACTTTAACATTTAAATATACACACACACACAGTAAAGTACTGTTTATCCGGACACCAGAACATTCTAAAAATAATGGACATTCTAATAATAATGGACATTTTAAAAATATTTCCCTACGTATTCTATGCATCACACATACATGGAGCTAAGAATTATAGAGAACCGCAAAGACTACAGATTCGTTTCAATCAGCATCGCCATTTTCGATAATTTTACTCTTGTCATCTGCGATAATGAACAAAGAAGAATCAAAACAAAGAAATTAACTTCTCGTACAAAGTGGAAATTTTTGGTTGTAAATATGGCTTCTTCTAGCGGTTGGAAGGGAGTAGGCGTTAGTAATGTTACGTTTCATAGGCAGGTGCTCATGTTACCTTAAATTACAGTTTGTTTTGTTCAGATACATTGAAATTTAAGTATTCCATAGTATAATTTCAAGTTATGGAGGTTATAACCTGACTTGAAAAAAAATTCTCATGTATCTTACACACCCTTTGTTTTAAACCTAAAATATCATAAGAAATACGTTAGTTTGGATACGTAAGTATGGTATATTTAAATATAAATTTTTGTTACCAATTGTTTGTAATTAAAACAATTTTTTACTGTCAGATGTGGTTCTACATTAGTGTTAATAGACGTATCTAATAACCAGAATTTTCCATTATCCGGACTTGACTAAGTCCTGGCTAGTCCGGATAAAAGTAACTCTACTGTGTGTATATTTATTTTATTTTACACAGTCAAGTCCTCTTTAGCTGTGTGGCTCTTCTCTCTCATAGCAAACACATTTCCAAGCACAATTTACAGATTAATGCCATATTTCAATATACAGTCAATCACCACAAATTCATATAGAATTAATTAATTGTGCAGAGGGGATGAGATACTATACTACAAGCATAAACATAGCAGGCTGTTTTAACACCTCAATTCTTTCCAAAATGGACCCCTCAAGTGAATTTCCATGAGAACATCCACACTATGTGCATATAAAAATAAATTGATCTGTATTGAAATTTTTAAATTTGAAGTCAATTTGAGGTAACTACAGCTACTTAAAGTCCGCACTTTTAAAACGCCTGCGGAAACATGCAGTGACGTCACAAGCCATAGCACACACGGAGCCTTGGCAAGCTAGCCGACTGCTGTCACACTCAGATGGAATGCCAGACTACGCTTTATCAATAAAAAACAATTTTTAAGTCTGTTACGGTGGTTTGTTTGGTTATATGTATGTAGTTAATCATAAAATATACCAAATGTTGTATTTCAAATGTATTCAAGTTGGAGGTTTTGTAAAAGTTAAGTGTTATGCACATTGTTATATCACACAATAACAGAGCAATATCGGGGCACTGTAATATGCATTAATACATTAAATAAACCTGTTTACTCGCACAAACCATTACTATATTAAATTATTTAATACCCATACATTTACTTTAAAACAGAACCATACCAAGTGTCGGCCACAATGGTGCAATGGTTACTCTCTGGGCTGATATTGGAAAACTGAAGTGAGTTCAATAATTTTTTGGGTTAGTATAATATTGTTTCTCAGATTTTGCTTGGAACCATCGATTCTTTATCCAAATTTAATATCTTGAATAATCAATAGTATTTTGTATTTCATTATGGATGTTAGGTTCATATCCAATACATAAATTTATATAGCTAAGAATACTTCTGGGCTATTGTGTGATTTTAGTTTAGCGTACTGCAAAAAAATGTTATTTATGTTGTATATCATTATAACATAATCCTACTGCAGTACTATTTACCACTAATGACATGTTCATTACATAATAGGTCAAGTAACGAGTGATTGAACACGCACAAAATTAAAACTTTTGGCCTAAATGCAAGTTTAACCATATATGACCTATTATTTTAATGTAGGTACACCATCCTATTAAATCACATTAAAAATCACTTTCGTAATTCACATTAAATTTAAAGCACTGTTTCTTTCACGCAAATATGCCATTTCAGACATCGTATTAATATGATTGCGAAAATAGACGGTTTAAAAAAATTATTAAAACATTTTTCTATCAGACACTTGTAAAACTATCTAATAGTATTATATAAAAATTACATGAAATACATGGGTTTTGAACCCGGATCCTTAAAGCTAGTAGCCTAGTACAGTAACCAATACGCTACACTTTACCCATTGATTGCCATGCTAGCTTAAGCATTTATATGACCAGTGCTGGCCGTATGGCTTGTGACGTGGACCAATCAAAATATGTTTTCGGTCGCCTGCTGCTTCCCGGAACTTTGCTTGCTTCCCATTCCTACATTGTTAACAACGTATTTAAAATTTCATGCAAGAGGTCCATTGCTATATGCTGTAAATGTGTCTTATTCCTCAATGATTGATTCTTGGTATTGAGAATAAAATAACCTTTATAACATTATCTTACCATACCTTCCTAGTCTTTACTATTTCTTTATTTTTTTCTGCAAGGCAACAGGTGTTGTTCACTGGCCAACTGTTCAAGTTGTACCACTTCAACTCAGAATGTTTTGTAATAAATACCAAGTATGAATTGCTAAACTTAAAAATTTTGAGTTTTATGTTAACACATTCTTTAATGATGTAAAACTTATAATGTTATCAGATTGATGAATCTCATACCTGCCAACTTTTCAAAATGACCATCAATAAAACTTATGCAGAATGTCACATTTTTGAGTAAACTGCACGCGGCAATTTTTGTGCCAAATTATATCAGTCCCTATGTCTTACAAACTGTACACATAATAACATATATAATATTTTAAAAGTTTATTTGTTTTTAAAGTAGACCTTATCAAGACCTAAATATGCAAAGACAATTATTTGCCAAGTTATTCTTTGAACAATTTCCTGTTCACTTAATTCTTTGAAAATCCATCATTTTTTTATAATTCAAAATGTACACTTGCATCTTTAAACAACCTGTAAGCACGGTTACAAATATAAATTGTTTCACAAAGTTTGATATAAATCTCAACTAGTTTTGTTTATTTTATGTGGCATGAAATAGCCCAGTACCAAACTGGATTGTGTTTTGAGTTACGAAATACTGTAAGGTAATATTTAGCTCTAGCTACAGCGCCTTCAAAGTTACTTACGAAAATTTATGTTTATTCTGCGATTTCTAAGTAGGCCTGAAACCTCAAATAGTAGTTACAGTTAGGTGCTTCACACCATCTTCCATAAATGACTAATAAATGCCGCACAAAAATTACGGCTAGTAGTAATTATGAACCGTTAGTTATCATATAAAATATTATTATTGTACGTATGCTTCACAATAAGAGCAAATAATTTTTCTTTCAAGTTCGCGACGGTATAAACACGCGCGCGATGCATTTTCTAACTTCAAAATTTTGTCGCATCACAATTCATTACAACAGCGGAAAAATATTTTTAGTTTCAAAGTAAAAAATACAGCTTCCAAACACACAGAAAAGCGCGGAATTTGACAAGAAACAACACACTAGTCGTTAAAAAATGCCCAACAACACGCACATCGCCATCTTGTAACAGCCCATACAAGAAATTCACGGATTGGCTGTTAGCTATAAAATACGCCAATAGGAAACCGGGAACAAAACACATACCGAATTTTGTAATTGGTTCCTATAGTATTCACTGTGACCAACTACTGAACGCACATTAAAAACAAATTTTACGAGTGTTTATGCACAATAGCAAAGCGAAACAACACCGTAAAACACGTTTCATGTTGGTACGCTTGAACAAAACAAATTTGTCCGCTATTCATTTGTAAATAATGGCATTAATGTACACACATAAATGTCGAACGTCCCAAAATCCGTAAAATTATGTTGTCCTCCGTAAAACCGTAAAACGTATGTACTTTCCGTACATTTTACGGACAATCCGTAAAAGTTGGCAGGTATGGAATCTGTACATAAAGTTGTCATTGAAAACCTGTAAACATATTTTAAACCGTACTTTAGTATGAACAACAACCCTGATTTAACAAAATGTCTCGGTCCCTAAAATTTTTTGCTCTAATGTTGATATTTTGTTAAATTGAACTTAAAATTTTTTAACATCCCAAAACAAAAAAAAAATTGTCCATCAATTTGTCAAAAACGCCACCCAGGAAACCACAAGAAACATGCGCCCGAAGACCTAGGCAATGTGTGCAATACCAACAGTTGTGTAGTGATGACTAACGCTGTCTTCAATCCTCCCATTTTTCTCCTGCTCTACCTACAAAACACAGAAAAATCCCACAAAAAAAAAAAAGGCAAAGTAACTTGCAAGAAAACTATAAAATATGCGAGTTAGTTGAAACTTGTAGTACACTGCACTGCGTTTGCCAAACTGAACACCACACCTCTTACTAAAAATATTCTGTATTCAAATGTTTTTTAATGTTGGAAACAATTTTTATCCATTAACATGATTATATACTTTTGACAGATACTCCGGTTTTATTTTGGACTGGATATGATAAACATGCAACACATTCTAATCTTAACACACTGAAAACCACTTGACTTAACTAGTAATACAATAAATTGGTAGAGTACACAGCCAGTGGCACCTTTTTATGGAGCTGCGGAACACTATCTCCGTAATAATGTCTACGTTACCTGTTGCTGCAATGGGTAGAATGGGTACCTAGAAGTCATGAGGAAAGTTCTAGGCAAGCACTTGCTATGCAATGCAGCACAGCTCGGACTCACACTCTCAATTGAAAGTAATTATTGTGGTCATAGTGTATAACAGAATTTTACAATTTTTTTTTGTTTTGGTGTACGGATTAAAGGTATTTACTTAAAATTTATATATAATGATGGTTAGAAGAAGTATTTTTAATATATATTCAGTTTTAGCAAAGATACTTTATATTTTCATAAATATTTGGGATTTTTTTAAGGTTTCTAAAACATTTTCGTTACTCTATAAAGTTTGTTAAATCGGGGTTATACCATAGTCGCAAACTACAAGTAGTACTTGTCTGTAAATATACAAACTATAATTTTGTAGATCAGATATTCTTTAAAACAAAATATTTTTAAGATAGTTTAACAAAATGGTCACTACCCCAATGTTAATATCTGAAAACTGAAGACCATGCGGATGTAGATTAAATTTATTATTTGCCTTTCCTACTAACTGACTTTACCAAGCAATGAGTAAATGATAATTACATGAAACTTACACAGAAAATATATATGCACGGAAGGTAAACTCTTTGAAGTAGGAAACTGCTTTGTTTTTGTGACTAAAGTAGTTCAGTATAATAAACATCATGTTGATTTGAAAAATCTTCCTCCTATGTACAAATATTTTTAAATGTCACTAGTTCTACAACTACACTGTGATCAGGTGGAGTAGCTTCTCTCTGCAACTTGGTTACATAGGCTAAAGTAACTCACAGCAAACTATCCTTTTCAGATACTAAACAAAAACTCGTAATATTTTCATGCTACAAACACTCGCACTAAGCACACACTAAGGACTTACTGTGGCTATGACTTCAAAAATATCCTGTTCATTTTCATACAGTGACAAGATAGTTTAAGTTTTTAAGTTCTGTAATCTCACCACAATAAAGAGGTCTAATAACATCAACCCACGTAATTAGGTGAGGGGGGAAGCATAAGCATGTTGCCCAATATGTGTGTGCTCTCTCCATTAAAAAAGCTGCTTTCATCTACTATTTGCCAACCCACAAATCTAAATTACAATTTTTCAAACACTGTTTCGATTTTGCACTCACTTTTGACACAATGAAAAACAGATTCTTTAACTTATATGAGCATGCTATCATATGTTAGCAACAGTCAATTCACAGCATAATTTGTAACAAATAATTATTTTTTTAATATGATCACCAAATGTATTCTTGTCTTCTATTTCTAAGTCTTATAAGGATAACATGGTCATTTTAGTGTAATGTCTGAAATAAAAAATGCTGCTATATTCATGTCAGATTAGCTATTAAAGGCATAATTATTACTTTCTGCAGCAACTTTAATTACAAGGCTATAAGAATAAAATGAGAAAAAAAAAAAATGTAATTCATAAAAAAACTGTTACTGTCTACAAGAGAGGCATCATTTATGGACTATTAACGGAATGTGGATTATAAAATCAAATCATTCCATACAGTGTTCACAGAAGTGTTCTGTTGAACCTTTTTAGTTGTCTGCAAAAATGAATTCCCTAGCAGCATAGGGTTAAATAGATGGAAAAATGTATTTATTTATTGCATTAGAAGCAATTATGTTTGGTAAATCTCAGAACTTACAATTCAAAACAAGTGTAGCATTACTACCTTTTTTATTGCATCTTGCTTGGAGGATAACACAATAACACATATTAAGAACTAAAAATAAAAGTAAAAATTTCTGCAAAGATTTTACCACACATACATTTCATTTATATTATTTAAAAAAAATTTCCTGCAAATTGTAGAAAAAGGTGATAAAGGATATGCCAATAAAATGTTACACAAATGATATGGAATAGCAATATATTCTAATGTACCGGGCAAGAACACAAATTCAATATGGCAATAAGAGCTGTTTTATGTTGGAAAGTATAGCTATAAATAAAATCTTTCATAACAAAAAATTTTGAACTAAACCCTTTGAATGCTGATAAATATTTTGTACTATTTATAACCACAGAATAATTATCTCTTTCATTTCCAAAATTTTAATTCACACAGTATAAAAGACGAAATAAATTTTTTTCTTGTAAATTCCCTTATTGCAAATGGGCAATGCCTGAAAAAAATTCTGTTGTATTGTAGAGAATCTTTGATAGTTGTAGTAGACAATTTCATTGCAATTATATCAACTAGCGTTATTCCAACAAAAACTTCACAATAAATAAACTTCTGTATAGCTTCATACCATAAGACGTACTATTCAGAAAATTTATAGCATACATTATCAACGTGCAAAATTTACATGAATGATAGGATTTTACCTGTTACTAAATGCATTCAAGTAAAAATAATTGCTAATTTCTGTAATGAGTCACTACAACTGACTTCGAGAACTTGTGCAATATTATGTACTGTATATCCCAACTTCTTAAGACTGATGTTAACAATAATACAAAAATGTAATTTTTAGGCACTGTGTATCAAACCCATCTGCTTGGTGAAGTGTAGTCGTTAAGAATCAAAATTGTACAGCTTTATTTTGGTGCATAAACAGCAGCTACATTTTATAATTTTATTTCTGTACACATTCCTGCAATCAAAAACTTATGGTTTGTCTTTACCACTATTTCACTTATTTTAACAGTATCCAAAAGTAAAATTTATTTATTATTATAATAGTACTTTGGACAAACACCACACAAACTCATATCATACCATTAAAATTTAAATACAGTATGTGAACTAACAGAAACAAACAGAATTAAAAATTATCACGTAATAAAATGTCAACAAATCAATTTTTGATCTCATTGAATGGTGTTAATATATTTCTCAGTATTCACTGCCTTAACATAAGTAAGCAAGAAATGTCTTCATACGCTAAAGAAAATTAATAATTTAAAGTTCTCACTATGTATAAAGATTTCTATCATAATAACATTCTGTAATTACATATGTTTAATAAATATACATATTATTGCTGTTACACAAGAATAGTTACAACTTAATAACAATAAATATATTATTGCTTCCAGAACAGAACAGTTATGACTGTGCCCAGTTACAAAACACACATTATTAATAAAAAAATTTCAACAATTGGCAAGTTAAAATTGCTGAGTTGCTTGAGATACAAGAACTAAAAATACTTTATGGTGATACAAAATTGTAGCAGATAAAGGACAGTGGCAAAAGTGTGAAAAGAGATCTGTACTAAAAAAATGAAAACAATTTTAAAATATGAGCAAATACCAAGTAATCTTATAAAACCCAAAGGACATCATTCTTAATTTGCTCGTACATGCACATTCACATTTCAGAGCTGCTACTTATAAAATGCTGTAAAATTGCAGGAGTAGTTTTTTCTGTGAGCTGAAAATAAATAAATTTAGTAATGACTTGAATACAACAAAAAAGTTAATATTTAAAAGTGCTTTAAGTCTGTTCTCATCGAAACATTTTTTACAAACTTAAAAAAATTTAATATTTTGCAGATTTGTTACTATATATTTCAAAATATGAACTGAGTGACACACTAAGAAAAGTACATAACTATTATAATTGCCAAAAAATGGGTCATTTGAAACAGCGCAAACAGCACTATAGATAAACCTACACATTATACCAACTCTCTATGAATTTAGAAAACTGCAACACACACACAAGTGTAAGCACTATCCGACATGTTGACTAACATCTAACATCTTGATACATACTGTTGAAAATGTGCATCACTTGAGCTAACATTATGTGATGTAATAGGATAAACTCATTCTTAACAATATTTTTCCTTTTTGAATAAAATCTCAGCCTTACGATATTCAACCTGTTAATGTTCCAGCCCACAACTGAGGAAAAATTGACAGTAGTAATTTTCACTTTTCTAATGAACTGAGAAAATTAATAAAGCAACCACACAAAATAAAATGTAGAATTCCACATAATTTAAATTCCTATAAAAATTTTGTTAACACGTGAAAACATAAAATATAAAAATATTTAAACTAGTATATGAAACAAACAAATTCATACACCACTCACTGCAGAACGAATATAAAGGTTGTTCCAAAACAGAAACAACTGCATAATAAACAAACCGGGTAACTCTTCAGCTAAACTGGAAACACATGTGTTAGAGGCAAAAATTTGCAAGATCACATTAGCAGTGTAGAATGTCACCCTCTTGCTCTCTACAGATTTCTTACTTCTCTTACTACCACTGTCCTGACCTGAATATTATAGGTGCAGGTTAAAACCTGAGCAGTTGAAACATGATTAAAAGTTTACTTGATGAACTTTCTCTGTGCAGTGTTGCCACACTGTGCACGTAAAATGGCATTGCACATTTTCTCACTTATGTTTTTATCTCAAGTTTAGCTCAAGATTCATGTGGTGTGCTTATTATGCGGGTCTTTCCAGACACCCTGTATGCTTACGTGATGATAATAATACCTGACAAACAAATAAATGTAATGCAGAAACTTTCCTACAGAATTTAACATTTACTACATTCTTTATAATTATACATCACTATACAGTGAAACTCCTTCCATACATTTTACAAGAGCCCTAGAAAAATTGGTGTAAAATGCAGGAAAGTGTAAAAAAAGGCATTTCTGATGTAAAAGCAGCAAATGGCTCCACAAAAAGTAGTTCTCAAATGTAGGAAAGAGTAAAAAAATTAAAAAAAGGTTGGGAAGAGGAAAAATAAAGGATTGTACTACATATTGTAAATTACAGTTGTATGTATGACAAGTTCTTCACTGCTAACAGTCTTCATAAAATTTCTAATCAACAATAATTTTTTTGAAAACACAAAGTACAAAACATTTGGCACAGTCCAAAACTTTTATTTTTATCATAAAGTATGTGCTTTCAGAGTAAAATTATAAACAATGTTCACCACAGAAACAAAACATTGTATACAATATAGGAAACTATGCAATTATTAATTTTCAACCCCCCACAGTTTCTGTACAATTTTAAGTTAACGGAAATATTATTTGACTGAAACTTTAACAAACACCATGTAAAGTAATAATATAACAAAAAAAAACTAAAACTATTTCTCCACGACACACAATTTCTTCATCAAAATGAACGTCAATTGCTTAAATGTTTAAGCTGCCTAATTCTGTGCATGACTGTTATGTGTAAGTTTACCCTCCAGAAATTTTTAATTGCACAACATAAAATTACCAACAATTTTAAAGACATACTAAATTTGATTTATCTTTTTTACAGGTGACTTAATTGTAAAACATCTATGTATTAGTGACCGTATCATAACCAACCAAAATTCAGCGCAACTACGATAAATAAATTTTTAAGTTTGTATCTTTATAAACATACTGGTATATATGAATGTGCAAACTTGTGGCTATAACATGCAAACTGTTTATGATAAAGTTTAACCTACTGAAGAATACAATACATGCAGGTTTAATAACATCCTCACATTTGTTTCTTATGCTACATACTATTTTTATACAAATAATATCAATTTACAGCAACCTAATCCAAAGCTGCGCCCATAAATAAAAAAACAATATAAAATTAAATATGTCAACAAAAGCTAATAACAACTAAATCCACTGAAATTGTCATCTACTCTGTGTGCCTAGTTTAATACAGTGCTACATTGAACCAGAATGTTTATTAAGATACACAATAATAGGTACAAAAACAATATAAATCCCTATACACTATTACACACAGATAAATTCTATTATTTAAATGACTCTAAACTTGCCAAAAACTACAGAAAAAAAGAACAAACTGAAAAAAAGCACCATTCCATCTCTGGATAGATCAACCACTCCAATTAAGAACATTGTATATGTACAAACAAAATTGCTGACATGATAAGTTCAAAGGATTAATAAATTCTTGAAATCAAATCAATGCCCAGTCTTTCCAATTATGGGCTGTGTGTAATTATTCAAGTACCTTGTAAAATAAGAAACAAAATTATGTAACCTATTGTAGAATAACTGATGGATAGGATGAATAATACAAAAATAACAAAAATGTCGGTTACAATGTCCTTAGTTGGACAGGTTGAGTCATATTCAGACATCTGGAGAAATAAAAAAAAAAAATATATATTGGAAATATATACAGTGAAACCTCCTATTTACGTTCTTGTTACTTAAGTTTTCCTGTAATTTGCAATTTTTAATCTTCAAATTCTGTTTGATTGCCATCAAGGGCCTTTACACAACTAAAAACTTTAGCATTTAACATTACAATTGCTTTCAATACATGGTTTCTTACAGTCATACACAATGACATCGCCAAATCTAAAGCCAAGCAGCCTTACTTTACATATTCGATAAACTGAAAACCTAAAGTCAAGATGGCCGTTCGCAAAGTACCAGCTGAATATGCATGTTGGAACGAAAAATGTTTATTTCTGAGTATCGTTTTGTTTTCCATTATAGAGATTTCGTGAAAAAGTAACAGGTTTGTCTAAAACATACTCAAAAAACCTGGTAAATAGCACTGGAGAATTATTCATAAATTAGCTTTAAATTGCATCAATATGTGGTGTATTGTTCTAAAAAATAATATAATAAATAAAATATATATCAATAATTAGGCTTAGTTTTGGAATATTTATGTGGTGTGTTGTTAAGACAAATTTATAATGATTTATACTTCCACTTAAAAAAAATTGTTTTTCAATCGTTTTTCAACTGTCGTTACTTTACCTTTACGTTTGTATTGTGCATTGACAAAATACATAAAGTAACGGAAACATAAAGTCAAATGTTACAGTATTCAGTTGTGTATAGACATTTAGCGCAATGTTAAATTTTCCCGCATATTACACAACCAAAATCTTATTTTTCCCACTGTTAACGTTTATCACTGCCCAACGATAATGTAAACAAAAAATGTCAGAGCCACAGATGATGAAAATTTAGTTAAGCTTGTTTGGAAATAAAATACAGAAGAAACACAAACACACCCATGTTGGTGATCGCGTGCAAGGCCATAGAAGAATTATGACTGTGTGTATCACTTGTGTTCACAGCACAATAAACCCAAGATGGCAGCAGAATCGCTGCTGCTAGCAATATCAATTGTCTCAAATGCTTTCAATTAGGGCTGAGCAGATGTAGGTTTTTACTGATACCGATGCAACAGATATTTTAATACTGATATCGCTGATAACCGATACAGATACATGATGAAATAAATGACATCATTAATCCACTCACTAAAAATACAATTTGTAAAAGTATAGACTATAGAGCGCCCTCTGGTATTAGGCCTAGCAGGCACCATGAAGTTTTAAACAAAGTTATAGGGGGGAAAATTTTTTGTATACAAAAT
Organism: Medauroidea extradentata; assembly: GCA_003012365.1. NCBI lineage: Eukaryota > Metazoa > Arthropoda > Insecta > Phasmatodea > Phasmatidae > Medauroidea > Medauroidea extradentata. The sequence goes on from PNEQ01025689.1 coordinate 54,939, forward strand.
TGTACACTTGGTGCACAGCTATCCTGCATAAAAATTGACGGGCACGCACGGCTACTACAGACATAACTTCTACGGCAGCATATACTGAGCTGCACTCTGTGCATCGTTGTTGGTAACTAAACAGCACGCAGTACTGTGGCTCATTATGACGGAGCTCTGAACCACTATCTCAGTCTTGGTTTCCATGCTGTCCGCTGTGGCGCGCTAGCTTGGCTTATCTTCCAACTTGGCTTGCCCACACGGCTCGGCAAACAAAAACTGGTAAAAAAAAAGCATTGGGAGGAAGACATAGAATAAAAATGAGTGTTTATTGAAGTGAAAGATGTGAGATAGAGACAGTTCCACTACACATTTATATTATTACGGTAATTTATCGTGCCACGGTTTGACTTTTTGCCATGCAGTGCAGTGAGCGATGTGTGCTGTCGCCACCTATGCGAATTTGTGGATTATGATTATCGGTATTCAATATCGGCAAACTTACAATCCGATATTTTCTGAGCAGACTACGTTAACATCGGCCGATGCCGATATTGCATATCGGTATCGGCTCAGCCCTACTTTCAATTCCTGTATTCACATTGGCAGCATTGAGATCTTAATGTGTGATCACTTTTTATTTTGTTTATAAATGCAATGTAACTGTAACTTTGACCTAGAATTTGTGAATTGTGTCTGAAAAAGTTTTTATATAAACAGTTATTTTTTGACACCATTTCAGTACAAATCATTACAGAATGGTAATAATAGTTCAAGATATCTTATATGGTACAAAAACTGAAAATAATGAGAAGTGTGAACAGTTTGTGAGAACATGCTTGCTGATCTGAGTAAAGAACTTTCTATTCCTGTCCAAACGCAAACTATTACTGTCTAAAGGCATGATAGCATTGCAAGTTATTTTAAAATGCAAAATAATGTAAACCAAAATATAAAAAAAAAACATCAGATCTCAAACAATTTTTAGATGTGATGTTCTCCTCAAATATCTTCCCATTAACAGTATTTTCAATTCCAGTATTGGTAACTTACAGTGTACCAAATTATATGTAACAAAATATGATAGATGCATTGCCTGCATGCATAGTATCATTTTGAGTTTAGTTTAAATTTAAAAGAAGATTCTGTTAAACAACATGAAAATAAAAGAACATAATAAAGTAAACTGAATGAGTTTTTAGTGATTTTCCTTAGCTTACATTTCCTGCCATTTACAATTTTTAGCTGCGTTCACCTGAAAAGTGTAAATAAGGGGTTTTACTGTATTTAGGTTTGTACAAACAAACAACAACAGCATCATTCCATGTCAAATATTCTCGCATCACAACTCAGAAAACTAAAAGACCATAGTTTCAATGTTAAAGGGCTCTGGTAAGAAAACTTCTTACAATTAGATATCTCTGTTATACAGTCATACAGAAAAAATATAAAAATTTTAAGTTTTCTGGCTGCATTGATTCTGCAGAATTACTTGTATACATTTTAGAAATTATTATTTTTTTTAATGATTCAAGTTATGGCTAATAATACATACATGAAACAGTTATAAAGTTTGGTAAATAACAATGTGAGCAAGCCAAACAGCTGAAAGTTCTCCCAAACTTTCATAGTGAACAGGGTAAAAATTATGATAAAAATCACAAAAAAAAGAAATGAAACTATAAATATAATATTATATATAAGAATGAAAGAAAGTGTTTAAAAATACATAAAAAATAAATCTTAAATTGTGAAATTGAAGCTGCCCAGTAGATTTTGAATAGAAATAAATTTTACAATACAGTAGTCCTCAATATACGTTGTACCACTTTACGTCATTTTGGATTAAAGTTGCTAATGTTGAGTGCCCAAGTTTCAATTTAAATAATTGCAGAATCAGAACAACTTTGGTTGCCATGTTCCCCCACATGCTTTTTCAGTTCCTAATGGTTTAATGAAAACATCGTACATAAATTGAGGACTGTACAGAAGTTTTACATTTTATTTGTGTTACATTAAGATACAAGAGCTACGTCCTGCTTTACCATATTCTATGACACATGCTGCCTGCTTTTCAAGTGCCCATCCACCCACGTACATCAGTATAACAAAGTAGATTCCTCTTCACTTCTGTATAGCTCCTTTACCCTTTAGTCACTGTCGTAACATTGTGTTGGGCAGAGTTTTAAACACGCTGCTATTAATCACATTATTCATGTTTTCCACTCCTCCAGAGTACAGCACCAAACAGACTAAAATTGCAGATGTAAAGGATATAAAGAGATGACGAACACATTGAGCTGTCATTGAACATATAGATATCATAATCATTCACGTAAATATTAGGCCATAAAATAGGAATATCTGTCCCTAAGCTGAATTGCATTACTGTAGTAGTAAAAAAACTCAATTTAAAGGCTTGCAAACTGCTAATGCTATTTTCAATTGGAGTGGAACATTGATTCTTGAAGTTACATTAAGCTGTGTTAGAACATTACAATAACTGAAAAATCAATTGTACTTCTCCTGATACGGATACATTAACATCTACGAAAAACAACTTTTAAGTGAACAGTAAAAATATCATACAATAAGGTTATGATGGGTATGCAAAATATGATGTACAATTATACTGTTTGCTAGATGCAAGTCTGTATTCCATTTTTTTACAATTTAATAAAGGAAAGTTAGTGAACCTCAGGCTTCTCCTGCAAGAATAGTAACTGAGATAATGCTCAACCCTTAAACTGCTTGCTCTGGCATGTGCTGTTATATAGATCATCTGGACATTGTCAGAAATGCCTGTTGCAGGGGCCTTGTCCTGCAGGCAGCACAGTCTCAATACCAGGCTCAGCTCTGCACTGCCTAATAATGTACTGGCATTTACTTGTGTCTACTGCATTGAAATACACAAAATTACTCTCAAAATATTAGGCAATCAGCTCTAAAGTGCTAAGGCCTTCTTCACACATTGATTCAAAGGTGTATTTATAAGTAATTTTACATTTTTCAAATGATGCAGAGCCGCAATGTTAGTTTCAGCCATGAGTTGGTTTGTGTACATGTAAGATTTCAACAGTGCTCATTAATTTTGTCAATTTGTAAGTTTTTGGTAAATGTTACTTTTAGCCTTTAAATTATTTAATGAATGTAACATATCTTTTAATCAAGGAATATTTTAATGTAGAAAAACCTGCTGTGTTAGTGATCTAGAATTTAACTAACTAGTCATAAAATAATAGCCTCCCATATTCAAATATTTCTCCTATTTCCAGAAAAATTCCACATTCTGTTTAGCTTCTTATTATAAAACATTTACTTAGCATCAGAAACAATGTGGAGTAGGCTTCCACACTGTCATTTCACAGTCCCTCAGTAATAAACTCACACAGTGGCACGTCTGTGTGAATGCATTGCTAGCTGACTGACTGATGTGCTTGGCTGTAGGACATAAGTTACTGTAATATCATTATTTACAAAATGTGCATAACAATAACACTACTGCAGCCACCGCTTTTTATCTACTTCATTCGATAGTTGCAAACAAAAATTTAAAAAAATTAAAATATTTTTCTACGGGTACATAGTGAAATGCAAGTTTTATGGATATCACTTGGCACTTGCAAGTTATTACAAGTAAATATTCCTGCAAATATTCACTTGATTTAATTTGATTACAGTCCAGTAACATACAAGTGATTCCAAAATATACTTTTAAGTTGTTAACTCCATGTCAATATTGAAACTCTGTGACGTAGCAGGTTTTTTCAACCCTGTTGTTCTGCTGAATAGGAGGAAAATAGGTTCAAGGCTCGTTTGTGATATTATTTTTGTTATGCTGTACTACAAAAAATACTAAAACCTATATATCATTACTTCTGTCTGCACAATATCAACTGATGAAAATTTTTATATGAAGTGACTCTTAAAATGTTTTACAGGCTGTCAGAAAAGGGTTTCCTTGATTACAAAAATTAATAACATCTGCTAGGTGTAGAATAAAAATGTGAAAATTCTTGCAAAATGTTTGAAATCTATCCAAGTTTTTTTTTTGACAACTGGGAAAGAACTTCCAATAAACCACCACATGAGCACACTTGACCATCATTGTATTCAATACATGTTAACATTTCAATCGCAAAGTCATACAGACATGTTGTGTCAAAGGGACAACAAAGCCGGTACAATTAGCATTTCATACGCACAAAACAATAAACATTTGTGTAAATTGTGAAAATAACTTCTTGGAATCTGCAGTTTAAGTGAAGCTCTTTGCACAGATTTCCCCTGACTTTGCATAAAAGACTGTCTACAGTTTTCACCCTTTCAGCTGAGGTTGATGGCAGACTGGTCTTTGATAAGTCAAGAACCGATCCTGTGCTCTTAAACTTCTCGTACCAAGCCTTAATGCTCTTGACAACAGGCAGAATTTTTCCATATGTTGTCTGGAAGTTCCTCTGCACTGTTATTTGGATAGTATCTCATGGTACCCAGGGACACATTGCACTTTCTCCTGATTGCTGAACTTAACCTGTTTACTCAGCACTGACGTGATACACTACTTAAACACTGTGAAACTGCGACAAAAAAAATTGACTTACATCTTGACAGTTTGGCACCAATTTCACTTTTTTTTATCTTACATGATGTGGCTATAATTAATTTTTGTAATGAGGGAAACACTTTTTGGACATCTTATACAATGTACATTATACAGAAACTACTACACAAAACCAATAAGAAAGAAATGATTCAAGACAAGCCATAATCTTAAGCTGTTGGAGGCATATATCTAGTTTTGCAGACACATAAAAATAATTGTTTTTTTACTGTTTATAATTTACTTTAAAAATTAATATTTGTGTGAATGGTAACTTCTAATCATGATACATATTAAATATGCTCTTTTTTTATGTTGAGTTTATTATATGCAAACACAATACTCAGAAAAAAAAACCTTTTTTGACAGTTTATCATGTTTACCCTTGTCTGTTTGACCCGAAACAATTTTTAGTCATTTATAACTTTCGGATTTTAAAACCAATTTGATTTTCATTTATCTATTTCTAACAGCAGAAAACAATCACACTTCCATAGTACAATTTTTTTGTATGATATAATTCTCTGAATATAAAATTTTGCTACATGCGATGTTCAAGTCAATATGTGCCCACTGTGAAAAAAAACTAGTACAATTTCCAACTCAATATTTGCTCTTTACATAATACTTGTCGTATAGTTCATATTTTTTCAGGATTTGTCCTATTGTGTCCTGTAATTCCTATATTTTTTAGATTGTCCTACATTCTCTTCATGTGTTCCCAATGAAGTGAAACTGAGGGATATGTAACATGCTCCAGCTTGCTGTAACCCAGGCTGTTAAAGCATTTTCTGGCAGGTTATCTTCAAGATATGTGTTTTATGGTTGTTTTCATTCTTTATTTTCTGTTTCCCTACATTTACATTACATCCACCTTGCCTTTAATTTTTTTTCACCTGCATATTTATCAGGAACTTTTGTTTGTTGTCATGCCAAATGACATTGTACTTGTTATTCATACTTTTCACTGTTTCAGATGAAAATAAAAAAATACAGCACAATGTGCATTTCTTTTGTAGTGTTTACAAACAATACCTTGGTGTAAAATTCCATGCAATACATCACTTAGAGACACATGGTTAACAGAGAATGATGGGACTGGACACACAATTGGATCATGGTGTGTTCAGGATAGTGAAAGTGGTTTTAAAGCTCAGTGTTTTCTTTATAAAACTGTGTTTGATATTAGGGACTCTGGAAAACTGCAGTTACTACAGAATGCAGCAACAAGCAACCACAAGTCAGTTGCATTTTCAGTACTATCACAAAATCAAGCAAAATTCACTTTTAGTGTTTCTTCAAGTTGTCAGAAGTCTGTAGCACTTTCATGTAAACCTAAAACTTCTCAGCAGTGGATTATGGATGAAACTGATAAATAACCAAAGCTAAAATTTTATGGATTCTAAAAGTTATGGAATTGGGTTACTCTTTCAGCTTATGTGATGGTTTAGCTGATATTTTTAAGCATATGTTTATAGTCAAATCATTCACTTTAGGTTCGACAAAAGAAGCATACAAAATCAGTCATGGGCTTGGACCATACTTTCATTTAGTACTTGTGAAATCCATAGACCAGTAACAGTTTTCATTACTTTATCTTTTGATGAAGCTACTACTGATACAGGGAATAAGCAGTTTAATATTGGGACACAAAAGAGGATAAAGTCATCTGTAATTTTCTATGTTGCTGTGAACTTGGTCATGGAACAGCAGATATTTTAAAAGAAAAGCTATTTCATTAATTGTGAAGGAATGCATTACCTTTAAAGAAGTTATTGGCTATAGGCTCAGAAGCCCACCAGTAAACGCAAAATTTTAATGTGATTTAGACAGTCATTTGAAATCTGAAAGTTATCATGGGCTAATGACTATTGGAACATGTAACTTGCACATTGTTCACAATTCACTCAGGCGGAGCATGTCAGATGTAGTGAGCCACTGGGGATGAAGAATTTTCTTGATGTTCTTTTTAAGTTTCTGTACAAAATTCCAGCAAGGAAAAAAATTTTTTGCGAATATCCAGATAGAACTTGAAGTAGGACAACAGACAATTCTAAGATTTGTAAGCAACCAATGGCTTTCAATGGTACCTGTCATTGCAAGAATGCTTGAGCAATAGAGTGCACTGAGGGAGAATTTTCTTAAATACATTCCCAAGAAAAGCACTAACAATCTACAAACAAGAACCTACAAATGCATAAAATCTGCCCTTGAATATCCCTCTTCATTGGTTCATGAGATGTTTCTTAATACGTATGATCTTTGAAAGAACTGTGCAATGGGAGTGCATGACTGGATTCAGTTTCTTGGGCGTACTCCATTGCAAATTGAACGACTGTCAAAGAAAATTACACAAATAAAAGAAAACCATAATATAAGCACTGTCTGTCTGGAAAACTACTGTGTCTTGTTTCGTCTCTTCATTGTGTCGTTTGTCTTTTCTGTATATGTCTGTTATCTGTTGCGTTTTGCCTCGTCTATTTGTTGTGTCTTTTTGTTATTTTTCTGTTCGTGTCTGATATTTGCTGTGTTTTTTGTTTCATCTCATCGTTGTGTCGCATGTTACTTGGTTTTTTTTTATTTTATTTGTTATTATTTTCATTTATTATCTGTTTGTTCCTTGTTTCTATTTGACCCGATTCCATTTTGGAATTTCTTGTTGTGTATGTTATCTTGCTGACTAAAGCATACTCTGCTTATATTATGGTTTTCTTTTATTTATTTAGTTTTCTTTGATAGTCGTTCAATTTGCAATGGAGTACGTCCAAGAAACTGAATCCAGTCATGTTTCTTAATCTATAGCAAAATATACTCTAAATTCCTTTGTCTGATGCAGCGTAATGAACCGCTCATTCACATTCTCAACAGTGTGAACTCATTTGAAGCCTCATGTCAAGAACTGTTAAGCCAGAGATTTTGGGAAAAGTTTCTGGAGCTACATTCAAAAGTCTTGACCCCCAAAACACTTTAATACATTCCCATTATAAGAAATTGATGTTGGCCATGACACAAGGAAAGAAGTCATGAAACTTAAAGAAAAGGAAATGAAGTTTTTTTTTATAAATGAAAAAATTCATTATTTATATTATAGAATACATGCTAGACAAAATTCCTACAGAGAAAAAGCTGCTTCGCAACATTTAGTGCTTTTGTTTCGAAGTAAGTCACATTCATTTAAGTTTTTACAGAATGTTGCTGAACACATGCCCATGGTTGTTAAGAACTGTGACATTGATAAGCTTTGTGATGAGTGGAAACTATATATGGCTGAAAACATAGATGAAACTACTATTTCTGCAGGAGCACCTTCGGGCTCCATAACAAGAAGTGATTATGCTAGTCAGCAATACTGAAAATAAGAAAAACTTAAAGAGTTGAAATACTGTTATCAAATTAAGAGGTGATATATGTCAGGTACCTCTGACACCAATAATGTGCTTCAAGTATTTCAGAGATGCTAGCAGCAAGTACAAAGCCTACTTAACTGACCGCCAGAAATTAATTGCCTGAACTTGACAGTAAATCAAAGAGGACTGACAATGTAGAAATATTAGAGGACTTAAAGAAGGAAAACAAAACCTTGCAAGAGGCTACTCAGGCAAGCCACTGCTTAGTTAAGGAAGCTAACAAGAGACTTTCTGCTCCTTGTAAAGCAAGAATATGCAGTCGATATTGGCAGCCCAAGTTCTTCTAGAAGCAGGACACAAACAACTGACTGAAAAAACCGCAGCACTTAAGAAGATTCTAGAAGAAATATGTTCTTTTGCCAAGAAGTTGAAAAGGCTAGATTGATAGATGAGAACAGTTTGTCTAGCTTGTGGCTTTTAATTTGTGTTAAATTTTAAATCCTATGCTGTTCTTTAACCAACTGTGACTTCATGTATTTTAATTGCATGTAACATAATTTTTTAATCAGAATATTAGGCCTAATTGTTTCGTTATTTATTGCATTAAAAAAATAAGTTTGTATTGATTAAATTAAAATATATAATATGACTAGATCAGTTAAAATTGAGAATTGGGCATGGCTGTAACATGCGTTGAATGAACTAACTCTAAGATTATTAAATGTACTACAGTAAAATAGTTTACTACTGCCATTGTTTGTTCCCACATATTTTTCAATTTTATTTTGTGAAGTAGTGGTGTGCAGTTCATTTACAAATACTACATAGGAAGTATGGAGGCCATGAATCATTTTATATGCTATGTAATTTCATGTACGTTTATCTCATGTTAGCTGTGCTGTTCATTTAAATTCTGTTTTACTGAAATTCTCATGAGCACATTGCACAAATACAGAATTAAAAGTGATAGAGCTGACAAGAAGCCACCACAAATTATTATTTTTTATAATGCAACAAAGGGAGCAGTGAATTGGCTCAATCAACAAGTGGGTGCAAAAGGAAAACAAATTGCTGGCCAGCAATAATTTTTTACAATGCAATTGATGATTTTGCATTTAATGCATATGTTTTATGAAGAGAAATATACCCACATCAGAACAAAGTTTAACTGAAAAACAAAGACTTCAGAAGAGCATTATGTAAAATCTAGGAAGAACTGGCCTAGGAATGAAGATGCATGCAGAGTGGTCCAGATAATAATAAAAAAAAAACTAGTGTTCCTCCAACAAGTCAATGTGTAGGGAAACGTGCACATTGTACATTTTGCCCAACAACAAATGACAACAAAACTAACATTCACATGTTCAAATTGTAAAAATATGTCTGTAAATTTCATGTAAATCATTATTATTGCCCCAGCTGAGTATAATGAAATACAGACTGGTAACGTTCTAAAAGTCAGTTACAAGAACTGTTTGAAAAATGTTTCAAAAGACTGATCCTACACTGAACATTCGAGGCATTTATGTTGTTAATATTTTGTAATATTTTAATTTTTTATGTTTTTTTGTGTTTTTTTTAACTGTTGTATGGTAGCAAGTAATTCTGAACTGAACAGTATAAAATATTGTTAATCTGATCAGAACACAATAACTTTAATTGTGGTGCATGTGTTTTTAACAACAACCATTAAGTATGGATGTAGGTTATCAAATTGGCAGTAGAAAACAGTAGTTTGTGTTCTTAAGAGCAAAATACCTTTTCTGTGTCATACTGACCCGAACAGTGCAAGTGTACAATAAATTTGAGCGGAAATGCAGGTTTCAACGATGAACATACAACAAAACTTTCAGCAGCGTAATTTTACTGAAAATCCATAGTAATACTTAAAGAGACTAATAATAATTTACAACAGTATTAGCTATCACAATGTTACATATTGTAACTCAATAGGCTGTGACTATATTTTCATACACACTGGTACATATATGATTGAAAGATTCAGCCGTAATACGTTGTAATGATTCTGTTGTGAATGAATTTAACATACACATACATTCTGCAGTTACTGCTCTAACATTAATACCTGTATTACATGATTGTAAGCTACATAAAAATGTATATCTTCATATGTATTTTTATTTGAACTTGGGAACTAGTTTTACATAATGTAACAAAATGTGATAAAAATGTGTTTACTGCTAGCGATTCCACAGTGAAAGCTATTCCATGCTCGTCAAACTCAGTTACACCTACATACAAATTCCTAACATTCAAGCTTTACATTAGTTTTGTAGAGATTTACTGTATTTACAAATGTACCACTTGCTTTTTGTTCAAAAACTGAATTAAATAACATAAAATTAAAACTGACTTAATTATGCAGTCGTCTTAAAAATGAAATGACATCCTGAGAGCATAAATAGTGTTCATTACTGTTTGAAATGTTGAGTGGAAGATAAACAACGGAGTATCAAGGCTTGTGTACTGCACGGCATGTGATGCTAATGTTCCGCAGCCACGTTGTATACTGCACTGTCGGAACTTACAGTGTGTACTGAACTGTAACTCATTCTAGCGAAGCAATGAAACACCTTCTCAGTCTTGGTTCTCTGCACTGTTACACGTCATACTTTGAGTGCCTATTTGCAAGCTTGTAGGATCACACGAGTGAGACGAAGGATCTAGGTGCACTCTGTCTTGGTGTGGCTCGGCACCTCCCAGTGGGCCGGCAGCCGCCACACTCTGTACGCTCAGCTGTTGCCTTAGCAGACAGTAGTTAAGATGTTGCATATCACAATTAATGAGCTACCACCTGATGTTAAAAGATTCAATACTTATATTTTCCTTACAATAAATACTCATAGCAGTTGGTAATGTATAATGAACCCAAATTGTCCAGGGCCTAACTATCCCAAAACCTTTATTTCTATGTCTGGCACGCAACCTAACACTTCAATTTTGTTTTTGAGAGAAAATGTGTGTGTGTGTGTGTGTGTGTGGTACATAGGTAAATACTTTAAAATATCCAAAACATACATTTTAAAATTTTGCCATATCAAAATAATTTTTACAATTTTTTTTTCATAGTAACAGAAAATACATGCAGCCGTTCCCTCTGTAAATACAATGTAAGAAACTGCATTCTGTAGGTATTGAAACTAGTTGGTAAAGCGTGCTGCTGCACACTAGCACATCCGGAGAGCCACTGTGCTGCATAGACAGAGTACTTAGATGCTCGTTCAGTCATCAAATTTTGTACAAACATAATGAGGAAGATATAGGTGGATATGCTGGCACGCCATACTCAATTATTTTAGCAATGTATGTAACAGCTGTATTTCACAGGTAATTATACTGTGCAATAAAAATTTTTATTTATACTTCTGGCACAACAATTTATTTTTAAGATTTCCACATTTTAAATAATATTCAAATATTTTAAATTTAATTTCTGTGATTGCTATCCACTCAAAATAACTCTGCATTGCTCAGTTATTTTAACATTATTGAGAACATGGCTCCTGCAACTACTATTATGCTTACCATTTTTGTCCAACAAAATGTATTCCTATTAAATATCATTAGATTGTGGTTCTATTGTAGTTGTTGAACATGGAGTATTACAATTGCTGCAATTTTTTGTATGTGGATTTTTGCTGTAAACTTGAAACAGTATTTTAAATAAGTTTTATTTTGATTTTCATTGCTATTTTCATTGGAATTTTGTAATGTCATCTTCAGCTTAGGAATTTTCTTGATTGCTGGATATTCATATATTTTTTTGTAATGAAAGACATGCTGATATGCTTACACATTTTCTTGGATTCAGAAGTTTGTATCAGATAAAAAATGAGGCACTGGTCTTCAAAAACATAGTTTTACAAAGTTAAGAAAAATAACACCTAATTAAAATTCAAACTAATGTGTGCATTGCCAATAATTGTCCATAAAATGAAGCCAAGAATATTAACCAATCAAAGTTAAAAAAGGCTTGGGTCATTGAAAATTGTTAATTAATGGAATAAATTCTAAGTCCAAAAAACAAAGCTTAATAGGTTGTCAGCAAATAAGTAATATAAAAAAAACTATGAGAAATACGAAAATTGCATGAAAATCTGAATAATCAGCAAGCTAGAGCAGAGTATTAACAAGCAATGTCACACTGATGAGAAAACTACTCATGACAGAACAACAATCAATGAATGAAATGAAAGAAGGGGTGGCCAGCCAACAGTAATTGGGTAAATGGATGATTTATATATCTAGCAGTGCAGTATTTATAATACAATGCTAGCCAAGAGAAATGAAACACAAAGCGACCAATAAAAGTGCAACAAAATTCCACACCAGGTTTCCTTCAAAGTCTAAACTTCTTTGATCCGGATCCTGAAAAAAAGGTCGTAACAGCAGGTGTCACTGTTTTCTGTGTCAAACCCAAAATTTTGCTAACTACATTTTGCTAGTTTGATTTCCAGTGAAGAAAAGTAGAAGTAGTATTAGCCTCTCACAATTAACATGGACATTACAAAAAATTTTAAAAATGTAAAAAGTTTTCAAAAAGACTCAGATTTAGCTACAAATTCTGTATGCACTGTGGCATGGTTGTTGAAAAGAGAAAACTCAAGAAAAAGTGTTTTTTTAAATTTTATTTACTAGGATGGAGCGATTGGTCAGTTTATTTTATAATACCAGAGTCTGGCGACATTTCCATTACGATTCTCACTATACTGCTCCTGGGTATAACTAGTTGCCAGTGAAAGATTCCATTATTGCTGCAATAATAAGAAAAAGTTTCAATCAGGGTGAAGTATGTTTGTGAAACTTGTGAATGAACCTTATTCTTCAACTATTATTTTTTCATTATGTCTACCTTATTACTGAAGATGAAGTAATAATGTTTTATCACACCTTTCACTAGTAGTGCTCAGAGAAACTATTGTGTCGACCCATTTCCGAACAAAGCAAGATCACAATTATTTTGTACGTAATGTTGGACAAAAAAACACTCTCAAAAAATTCCACTACTATACTGGTATTTATAAAAAACTGTAAAATGAAATCCTTACTTAAACCAGGACAGTTACAAGAAAAAGGTGTTAAGGGGGAAAGGTGCTAAGAAAATTTTAGAATTCTTTAGGAGAGTGATTTTTTAGTTATTTCTCGTAAAAATAATAAGCAGTTAATTTTAACAGCCCTTTTGAAGTATGAGTGTATATTACCTAATGAAATGTTTTCATAACAGTAAATATTTATTAAATTCTGTAACATAAACTAATTTAAAATACAGGAATGGTTTTTGACTTTGCATATTTCGCCCTTAACATTTTTAATTTTCATGTTTATTAGCTAAAGTAAAAAAAAAAAAAATCTCATGAAGTGTTTCAGAAGTGTAGTTTCTATCACATAATAATTAATTATATTTATTGACAAATTCGAAGGCTGACATGAACAGAACTTTTTCCTCGGGAAAAATGTATACAACATAGCTTGATAGTCTGCTGAGTTTATGCAGAACTCTCTGGTCACCGAAGAAAATACTGCACTTTCATTAAAACTTTTGTATAGACTGCCAACACAGCTGTAAACATGGTAACACGTATCATTTTCCTGCACTCACTATTATAATCCACAATAAAAAGCACTTTTCCTTCCATCTGCTATTTTAGTTTTTTAGGCTGACATCTAAAAGAATTTCAAGACGTTACCATCAGGGCCGGATTTAAGCTTCAAGGTGTCCTAGGCCCATCAGTCTACGCGCCCCCACAGCCTCTATTTTCCATCCTTCCTTAACAACCGGAGTCCTTTCCTCGTTTTCAGAACCACATTATTTTTAATTACTCTGTTCTGTTCTCTCGCTATGTATAATTTTAGTATTAACACAATAACAATTCAGCGTAGTTGTAACACAGTTATTTGAAACTAAATAGCCGGATTGGCCACAGAGCAGATAATACTAATAAAGACAGCATAAGTCAACACTGCCAAAAGTAAAGTCATTAAAAGAATTTTTTACTCATCGCCAAATAGACACTTTTAAAAATAGCGATAGGAAATTCTTCAGAGGTTTTCCTAGATAAAAGTGCACCCTAGTGAAAGTTGCGCCCTAGGCCCCGGCCTAGTGGTAAATCCGCCTCTGGTTACTGTGTCACTCTGCCGTGACTATGTTTACATCATACCAGGCTTTGTTCTGACCACCGAAAAGTAATGAATTTCCACTGTAATCACTACACTTGCATTCCTCTCCTTTCTAAGTCAACCCAGAAATTGTACAAAACCGTGTGCACAGACAAACATACATATTAAATATTTATCCACTATCGCACTAACAAGTTATGCTTAAAAGATAAATGAGAATTTGGAAGAATGATGGAAAGTCACCATGTCAAGTAATTCAAAGTAAAAAAAAAAAAAGTATTAAGAACTTGTTATTAACAAGTGCAAATGCTTATATACAAAAAGTCACAAACACAACAAAATAAACAAACCCGGGTTGTAAACGATAAAGTCGACCTGACATGGAATGATATAATCACAACAGAAGTGGAATGTTTAAAATATTCCCAACACCAAATAAATCACTGTAATAATTAGCATGGAAGTTAAGAGTTTGGAGAACTTAATTGTCTTTGGATGGCACAATCACAGTGTTTGCTGTGGGTAACTTCACCCAAGGCAGGACAGTAACACTAATTACACAGTGTGGTGTCCAAAATACAACATGGTTCACTGTAAAATACTCATTTCATTCACTCTCTTGTTTGTACAGTATGTAATAATCTTCAGTCTTAGCTTTTTTTTCATTTAACCAATCGTAGTAAAAATGAAACTTTTATTGTATTTATTGAGCATCTATTTAAAAAGAATGATTTCACACCCAAGAATCACCACCTTGTGGTGCTGTTGCAAGACCGTCAACAACACCTTTGCTAGGCTCTTCATAGCCCCACATGTCCCCAGGACCAGGAGGGATATGTTCGTCATATTGACCTCCTGCTTCGTACTGCCGGTTCTTCTTCTTTTCACGATTCACTTGTGCATATAATGGTTCTCCAGGTTTGGCTAGCTAAAACAAACACAAATCATAGTTTGAAAATGAGCTTTTAAAAAAATGTGTGTCTCAGCATTAGTTGCTGCAGAATATTAACAGAATCAGACAAAACACAAAAAAAAAAAAGTGTATTTGTAGTATTTTTTAAATTAGATTTAGTAAAAAAATGTTACAGACATAATATACAATAATAGTAAATTTTTTAAAACCATCAACTGAACGTAATTAATAGTAGCTAAGAACCACACAAAACATTTAGATCTATAGAAGAATTACATCTAAAAACAGGTTTCACTTGGTGTACCGAAGACAAAAGTTGTTTGGCCAAATGACATACAAATTACAAGGCCAAAAAAATGTGGTTTCACTAGTATCTTTCCAGCAATAAAAAATGTACTGTAACAGGCCTCTTTACCAGTCATAGTGATTAAGGGGAATGGAGCACCAAAACAGTGAATTTTCACAATTTTTGAAATAATTTCTTCCCCTCGCTTATTATAGAAAATCAAGGCTTCACAGTGCGTAGATTACACTTTTCTACACCTTCTTACTTTATGACATAGTCACAAACTTTCTTATTTTTGGAGTACTGATGGCAGATTGGAAAAATGTCTCTTTTTTTCATATCTGCCATCACTGCTCCGAAAATAAGATAGTCTATAACTATGTAGTAATGTAATAAATCATACAAAATTATAATTTCCGGACTGTGGAACTTTAATTATCGATAATAAGTGAGGGGAAATAGTTATGTCGGAATATACGAAAATTCACTTATTTGGCGCACCATCCCCCTTAAATATAATGGACAATGTAAATAAAGTAAGTTGGTAAAATAGTTGTAGAGAGTCAGTTGAAATTTCATTATATTCAGGATGGTTTGTTTAATCTAACCCAATCACACTAATTAGTTTTATGTAATTTACATTTAATTTAGTTTTGCACACTGGCGAGAAGTGCAGGATTAGTAAAGGGTTTTGAATTGTTTCACGACATGTTAACTCTTAAGGCAACACTGAAGAGAAATAGGAAAAACAAGGGCTGAAGTGCTGGCCCGAGACGTTGAGCTGGCATAAGAGACAGAGTTCAGAGGATGTGAAAGTACGTCAGCTCAGTGGCGTGGCTTCACCTACCCTCTGCAGTGAAATTTAATATTAATTTTATTATTAGTTACTATTATGGGACCAAATTTCGTAAATTAGTTTGAGTATATAATGCTAACCTGTGCTAATCTTGAAAGAAAGATTAAACATATACTGAGAATTGGACGGGTTTGGTTTTGCCAGTTGCCAATGAGAGCTACGATTGGTTGGGAGTTTAAAAAGAAGCGTTTTTGGCAGACAGTGATGGTAAGAGAGCAGGGGGTACTCTCATCGTTGACGTCAGAAGGAGTGGACTGGCTCCAGATTTGCTGCGAATATTCGCTGATGTCCTGGATTTAATTCGACTATGGTCGTGGCCATCACGAGGTGTGTACAGGCCCCTAGATTCGCTGAGGGTATAAGATTTACTTTGTTTATGTTCGTCACCAGGAGTTAATGTACCCACGGTTGCCGCGAATGCAGGCATGGTCTGTCTGGAATTACGAGCAAGTTTATATTATAGACTCTGTCATTCTTTTCACCGAGGGTGGATGCTCGAGGGTCGCCGATTCTTGGAGATGCGGTGGTGTGCGCTTTATTTGAGAGGAAAACAAGTTCAAGGTTTCATCACTATAGATCACCTATCTCGCGGGACTGACAAAACAAAGTCAGAGCTTCTGAATTATCCAAAGAAAGAAATTCCGGTGTTGTGATTCAGTATTAGTAGCACCTCACATATCAATTAGAACATTTGGCAGAATTAACGTATAGATTTCTCTTCAACTAAAGAAGGTTAAAATATGTTCAAATAATTTTATCTAGTGAACAAAGTAAGCTTTTAAAATATATTTATCTTGACCACGAAAAACAGAAAGGTGAAAGAAAGAGAGGAAAATATGACAATCTAATTTGTTGGTAATTACCTGGTTAAATAAATCATATGGAGGTGATTACAGCTTAAGACTTCATGACGAGGGGAAAAAAAAAAAAAAAAGGTTAAAATACCTATGAAATATTGTATATAATATAAAAGCTATAATTCTACTTAACAGAATTTACTATCATGAACACTATGTTTTATTTGATAAAACAAACAACATTGGTGACTAAGAGAGCTTACAAACAAAAACCATGCAAAACGATTTATTTTAGAAAAATACAAAGTCCTATAATATCAGAAGTTATGACAATCAAAATTTTAGAATTTTATTAGAATGATGATTCTAAGGCACATACACCAACATGATTCAAATGTACTGCAGTTTTGTTTTTAAAGTTGAATTGATTTTTATCAAAAGTAAAAAGACAATTTTAAATGCAGTTACATTAAAATGAATCACATATTTTATGAAAGTTACTATTATCAATTGTAAAAATTATTATTTTTTCACTTTAGAGCAAACATTTTACACTGTGTTATGTGTGCACGCAAACACACACACAAACACATGTACAAACACACATACACCCCGCTTGTGCAGTCACAATGCAAATAAAAAAATTTGTGTTCAATGAAACCATTTTACTTTCAGAGACAAGAAGTACTTACAAAACTGTGCACTGTTCAAAAACTAAAAGTATTAGGTTAAATGATAGCTAAGTAATGTCTGTGAATCACATTATTTTTAGATAGATCAAGACATTGTAATGAATAGGCAAAGAAGAAATTACTCCATACATGGCAGCAATGCTGGGTTGGGCATAAAGTGCTAATGATTGTGCACAGTATATAAATGAAGTAGCTAGCAGATAACATTATGTGAAAGCACTCAACACAATATAACAAGGTGTAAAGTATTTCTTTTTTAATTTAATAACAATGCTAGAGAATTCAGTCTATCGATATTAATACTTAAATAGTATTTTTGTGGTTTTAATGCAAAAAAAAAATATTAAACTACACTTGTATTCTTTATTGCCAGATTTGAGCGGTATCATGCAGTTTTTTTAATCAATAATTTATCAGTCACTGCAGCTGCCATTTCACTATTTCATTGTAGCAATCTGTGTGTACAAGAGATTCAAGCTGGGTGTCTATATTGTACCAAATTTGAAAATACGCTCATTGTTTAAACTGCTTAATTAAACAGCCAGTAAAGGTTGATGTTGCAATGAGAGCTGTAACATCAGTAAAAAAATACACGACACTGTATGAAACATAATCTATGTTATACAACTTATACTAAGTGAAATTAAACATATAAGCATTTAAATTTGACCAACTAGATTAGAAAAAGGCTTAACTAAATGTACGGACATTCACAGTAAAGCAAGCACTTCTTACGGTTCCACTTAGTTTGCCATCTCAGTCCAATTTTATCCTTCAGTCACTTGTGATTATAAACACACATGACTACCACATTTAAACGTTACCAGATCAGGCAATAACACAATGCAGGACGTCTTCGAAATAAGTGTATACATTTTGAAGGATGATAGCATATGTCTGTGAAATGTTTTGGTACAGTGGATATTTGATCAGAAGTTTATCTTTAAGGAACCAAGAAATAAAAATGCATACACACATCTTAAGTATGATCATGTAATGTTTTATGCAATCATAAGTGATAATTGCAAAACGTATTCACAAAATTATTATAAAGGTCTCATTCCTTTGAGAAATGTGTATTTTATAATTAGCATTAACATAGATAACCAATTTAGTGTTCAATTACATCAAACCACATGCACAGAAATACACTATCATCCACCAAAATATCCAGCACTAATCTCAAGAGCACCTATATACTCACTTTACTATGAATAGACTCTGGCTCCCTGGCACTTTTAAAGAAATAAAAAAAGTGTCTTGAAATTCACCATGATTACATATAATTTAATAATTTCATATTTTCAACATGCATACCATCAAGAAAGTATTGCTTTGTTAATGCTTTTATTTGCTAGATGCAGCACGTGGGAATCATGCCAGATGATGCCGTTCATCAGCAGGTTTTCTCTGGGATTTCGTTTCCCTTATGCTTCATTCTGGCACTGCTCCATACTCACCTCATGCCACTCCTCACCAGCGCTGAAGACCTCAATGTTAAGCACTGACAAAAATCTCTCTCTCACTCTCACTCACGAGCATACTTTTTTCTAAACAGTAACAAAGAAAGATCAGTTTAAAAATTCCTGCATTCAGTCAACTAGACCTTTATGAGACAAATCATAGGACAGACATAAGGGGATATATTATACAGTTATAGCCAGTCACAATATCTACTGGAGATCTGGTGTAGGGCTGAAATTTCCATTCAAAACTTATTGTCTAAACTACCAAACAAAAGTAAGAAATACAAACAGTAACATGAAGATATTGATGCAAAATTATCATTTTCAAACATAACACAAAAAAAATCACTGAAGAAACATGGCGGCAATGAGAGCGTTGAGTACTCAAGGCAAACCAAAAAAATTACACGATTTTGTCGAACACGGGATACGGAAGTCGAGATGACAGATGCTATCTGATGCTGCCTATTCTCCTGCAATTCATAACTATATACGAATAACTGAATTTTTGACAAAGAAATATACCACTTAGAGTCCCAGTGGAGATAAGGTCTAGGAAAAATTCAATGTTAAAGGATCCCAGGTCATCAATAATTCATGTTTTACCAAAAGTACATAAACCAGATATCTCTATAGTAGTATAGTTTGGTTCCTTGTAGTGCAAGAGCTGAGAGCTGAAGCCTGTAGCCATATCTGCAATTCATTAGTATTGCAATACTCCAGTACTTTTAGCCTGCATCCTTTCACCCTTTTGTTTTTTCATCACTCACAGGCTGAATATTCACTTCAACGTAATAAGCTCCTCAGTCAGTGTTTGGTACGGCGCTTTATCAACAGGATCTCTAACTAAACTATTTCTTTCAGAGTTATCTGCTTCGATGCATCTAGGCAGATGACCATAATTGTTTCTGAACTTCCTTGCTACGGGACGCTATCCCATAAGGTTTGCTTTCCAGGTACTGCGTGTAAACATCAGAAAAACATTTCTTTAAATTGGATGTTCCCTTAACCTACCACACTATATTTGTAGTGCCAGGGGCATTGCTAGCATTTTCTAGCAACAAGTATAGCATGAACTTTATTGTTGACATACTTAAAAAGTTTATAACATATGTCTTTAAATGTTTTACTTACTTTTTTCCCTCAGCCATCTGGTTAGAAACAGGTATATTTTACCATCATATTTGTAGGACTTAAGCTATACGTACTCTGTGTAGAAGTTAATAATATATTTCCACCTTTTATACGATTCTGGTCTGACCTAGTGATGGGCACAATCAAAATCTTTTAGTCATCAAATGAAAGTTGGATTGTGAATATAAGTAATTGAATGATTCATTCAAATGAAATCTCTCTAAGATTACAGTTACCATAGATTACACGAGTAGGATGTAAAAAATCTGCAGGTTGTGGAAGACAAGTCAATTTTAAACAATTAATTAAAACAAACACATGTAAGTTATATATAAAGATTGACATTCCAGGCTTATAAATTATTTCTCTTGAACAATGCAAATAAATATTAAAAACCTGTTAGCAATGAATAAAATGGCAAGTGGCACTTTTCTCAAGTCTTAACGAGAGATCTCACCATGGCTAAACGGTTAGAGCTCCTTGGCTGGTGGGAAAGGGCTCAGGGTTTGATTCTCGACTATGATGTTAAATTAAATGTTACCTCTCCGAATTCTGGACTGGGCACTGTGTATGTCACTTCACTCCTATCCCTGAGGAAGGAAATAGTGAACCACTACAGGGTCATGCTCGCCTAATAGCCCCAAATGCTGCCCTGAAGTCAACTTCCATAATAAATTAAATGACCCAACTCTACAAAAATTATATTATGTGTATTTTTTTAAATCGTACAGGCTGGTACACTGCACAGAGTACTTAACAGTCTTACAGAACTTTCATAATTGTAGGACTTTGAATATGATTAAATCATGTAGGTATTAGATATATTTACTCTGGTAGACCTTTTTTAAGGAGTGTAGGGCAGTACATTTTTTTTACCTTGTGTAGTACCCTATTTTCTTGCATAACTCTTGAAAAAAAAAGTCATTCTTGCTATGTTTCATCAAGACTTGATAGAATTTATATTACATTTAGGTAATTTATGTAATACATTTTACCTGAAAGCCAACTTTAACCACAGTACTACCTTGTCATCACCACAGACAAGTTAGACCAAAATGTCTAACATTGTCACTATACTTTAACCCAATATTTTTACTTGCATTAAGATAGGCTGCTTTTTTTATACAGAGGCTATAAAATACTCTTCTTGGCTGTGTATTACCACTATAATATTGTACAGTACTTGCACAAAACTGTTTGAAATATATTTTCTTGTACCTGATATTTAAAATTTGTTCAATAGGTTGACTTTTTTTCTTATACAAGCTTTTTGAAACAGTTTCTTGTGTTATACTTAGAACAATATTTAAATGATTAAAAATTTTTCCCATGTTAAAAGTTATGAAATAATTTTATTCATTCGAGTTAATTTTCTGATATGCTTATGTTGGAATTTTTAAATTTTTTTACAGTACCTAAATTTTTTGCAATATTTTATTCTATGCTGAAATTTGATAAAAAAATATTACTTCAGTAACATTTTTCAATTTTAAGCATTTCATACATAAGATTTTTTTACTTATCTCAGAATTTTCAAAATATTTTCTTATTTTTGGTTTTTGATATTTTCTTGTACATAGAAGTGTTTGGAATAATTTTTACATCTCATGGTATTTTAGCTAAAATTGCTTTCTGTATGTCAAATTTTTAAAATAATAATTTATGTTAAATTTTTAGAAATATGCTTGTTTCTTGTCTTTAAAATCTGAAATATTTCCAGTAAGTCAGAACTTTAATACATTTTACACTTGCAACAGGGACATATTTTACATATATTTTTCAGATCATATTTTTTAAAAAAACTTTCTTTAATTTTTCACTTGTAACTTTTTTCAGAAGATATTTTCCTATTCCCAGCTTGTAAAGGACTTAAAGAGTTGTTCAACCCTGACTCTTAATTTTTCTTTTTAATTCTAACAGGACTTTTTAGTACCATTATTCACTTCTATCAGATTGCACTTTAAAATTTGTCACCTGAATCAAAACTTTTACGTGATTGCTTACCATCATGTAGGAATATAACAGCCACCTGAGTATTACAGCAGTCATAAATTTGAACTTCAAAAATTAATAAAATAATATCTGTTTATAACACCCATGACAAAAAAAATTTTTATGCGCGTTAACATTAACCTGAACCATCAAGATGGAGAACCGAGTCATCCAAATTATTTTTTGGGTGTACTGTGTTGCACAGTTGGTGAACTGTGGTTTTTCACTTTGCTTGCTTTTTTTATATTAATTCAGTTACCACATTTCATTCATGGAATTTTTATGCGCAGAATTGGCAGCAAAATTGTACGGTAATGTAAAAATATAGTGCTCAAATTTGCTTTATGTGCTATGACTGAAGTGAGAACATGGTAGCAACCACATTTGTTTATATGAGAGCCAGGTAAGGCAAAATCATGTTTTTAAAAATAAAATAGGTTTTTTTTAGTTACATTTATTATATTAGTAGAGACCTAGTTTTAATTTGACAGTTTCAAGATACGGTAGTAGGCAGTGAAAACTGAATAGACATGAATTATTTTATAATTAATATTATCTTGTGTATCACAGCCTCCCAAGATATAAACTTTGGTTTTTGGTAAAAAAATTAGTCTGTTATAAACACATAAAAATGGCATAGTACCACTTTTGTCAAACATCCTTTACTAACCCATGTACGAGACTTCAACCTAGTGACACATGACAAAGCTTCTTTTTTTCCTTGGGTTAGCCTATTTTTTTTTTTTTTTTTTTTTTAATATTGTTTGGGTTAGGTCTCTGAAACATATTTTTACGTGCAAATAATTTATTTATTTTTTATCTGTCACATTATCATCTTGTGAAGAATTGTTATATTCTCACTTTACACATGTCTCCAAATCATTTGTCAGGGATCTTGTTCATGATATTTTTTTCCATTTTTGCAAGTCTTTGAAATTATTATATAATAAGTTATGATAGTAATTTCGGAACATTTTCCTCCTTGAGACAGGGCTTCAAAATATATTTACAAATGTTAAATTCTTTCTTCTCTCTTATGCAGGCTTTAGGATATTTTTATAAGTTACAAGGTACACTTTATCTTTTGATCAGTCTCGAAGATTTTCTTTTTTTACATTTATGAATTATCTTGCAGGATACTTTATTTCAACCTTGGGGAATGGAAAATACTGCTACTGTTGCACTTAAATAGGGTAGATAGGTAAGTGGGCTTTACGTCTTGTAGACATTGAAGTCATTAGAGACTGTGACACAAATAGATACAATGACAGGAGCTGAAGAGGAATCAGCCATGGTTTTTGTTAAGGAACCCTTGCAGCATTCTCATGAAGCAATTATGGGAAACCAAAATCAGGATGGCCGGTACTGGGGATAGAACCCGGGTCCTACCAAATGAGGTAAGTCCAACATGTTACCATATTTAAATCAGACTCTGGAGTATTTTTATACCAGACAACATACATTACCATACACTACCATGCTGTCATCCAGCCAAGTCTCATCAAATTTGTCCACTCTACAACTTTAACCTAACACTGATAAAATGTTATTATGTACAGGACAAAGTTTATTTTACAGACCATTTAGAAATCTTACATAATGTGAAATAACTTACCTGTCCTCTCCCCAACTGATCTTACCTATAATATTGCAGAATAACATCACTTTTCGTAGCAAATCGGCTTACCTTCCCGTAACTAATATATAGTACAGAATAATTCTTACTTACTACCAACAAGCATGACCTAACCTGCTTACTTAACAATAACTTATAACAAAAAATAATTTTTGTTAAGTAATCTAATCTATAAAGGAATTAAACATTTCCTTAGGTTCACTAATGAAACATAAACAAACTTTACTTTTCCTTTCATCTTTATCTCTTAAGGTACTGCAAATTATTTTTAACACACATTTCTATTTTGCATAAGGAGATGTGTTTACAATAAAACAACAAAAAACATTTTTATAATTTATTTATTTCTTTTACAGGATAAATTTTTATCCAATAAATTTCTCAAGCTGTTAACAGACTTTAGCTCTAGCGGTATATCAAAAACGGTTCTCAGTAATGTTGCGATAACGTTTGAGTCTCGCAATGCAGTTATGATATTTTTGGTGGAGTGCTGTGACTTTATCAGTCTTCTAAGCAATGTTGTAAATTCTTGTAGCAGCTAACGACGCTTAATTTGCTGTATCAGTAGGAATACGTCTTCACATGTAATCCTAAAAACTTAGACATAGGATACACCATTGCATTTGTCTTTGAATTTGCCTATAACATTTTTGTTTTGAGGCAAATAGCATGGATTGTCGACAGGAGAGGCTTGATGTATCAAATTCATTCAGGAAGTCTTGATCACTGTACATATTTTGATAAAGGTCAAGCTTTGGGTCGAGTAAATGAACTGTGTTTGTCCATGTAGGCTATCTGCATGTCATCATCCTACCTGACCTTCATTCGAGCATTGTAGAAATGATAAATAAGAATTTTTGACAAATCAGGTATTGCAAAGTCAGTATAGGTGGTCTCATCAAACGAAATGGCTTCATGTTCCAGTTTCACAAATGACTGGTATTCCGAGTAAATAGCTTTCTCTTTGAAGGCAGATTTTGCAACTAGATTTTTTAGTTTTTCTCATTACACACATAGCCATATATATGTCTGTCACACTTATTTTCCATGAGCTTGAAATAGAAGGTGTTGTTGGAAAGTTTCTTAAACTCATTTACTGCTGCTGCATGTCTAACAGTATCCAGCTAGATGTGTGACTCTTGTCAGGCACTTTTTAGCATTCAGAAAGAGTATATGTTTTTTGTGTGTC
Organism: Medauroidea extradentata; assembly: GCA_003012365.1. Lineage (NCBI taxonomy): Eukaryota > Metazoa > Arthropoda > Insecta > Phasmatodea > Phasmatidae > Medauroidea > Medauroidea extradentata. The sequence goes on from PNEQ01025689.1 coordinate 79,964, forward strand.
CGTTGTTTTCTGTATTTCAAGGTATGTTGCATTGTTGAAGAAAAGTATTGTAATGGTACACTGTAGGATTAATGATCAGGATTGTAACATTTCATGCTGGTAATTATATTACATGTTAACAGAGCTGTGCAGTCTCAGATAATCTTATGTATTATTATGAACTTATGGTTTATTGACTGAGATGTGATCTTTGTTTGATTTCCTAGTATTTTTGATAAGTTTAAAAGTATTTAGTTTATGTTAGTATCTAAAAAGATTGTAATAAAAAAGATCACGGATATTGGAGTGTTTGTTCTATGTGGGTGTAGTAATGGATAGGTTCTGATCCCCACTGAGCTCTGCTATATAGGTAGGCGCCACCATGTACTTTTGAGCAAATTATTTCATGACACTATTGGGAGTCTACACTTCAAAAGGACTATGGTCCCATTTTGACCATGATATAGTTGAGGAGTTGCAAATTTAATGTGCGGGAGCAGCACTCATGATCAGGACCCCTTTATTAACTTATTTTTAAACAAAGTATACCCTTCCTTTATTAAATTTGCTTCTGCTCATGTGCAAGACCGTCACGTGCAGGGTAGACAAGATAAAGTTATGAAAAGGTGCCAATTTTCTAATCTTCATTGTTTCAGAGAAAAGTGTTTTCAAACAAATTTTTATGAATATTAATATAAAAGTAAAAAAGTAATATAGCATAATTTTATGCAAAAATTTTAGTAATAAATGATAAAATATATAATTAAATAATAAGAAAATGTCTCTTCAGATTTTGTTCTATATCTTTAAAGTGAATATAAGGCATTAAATTCCTTTAGAGAAGATGGTAATAGACATTAGCACTGAAATGAAATGCAAGATTTGACTGGCACATATATCTGGCAACCGTTAGATGAAGTGGTTTCCAAGGGGAGGAGGGGTGTCTCCTTCCTCACTCTGGTTATGCTGGCTGTGGTTGTTTCTCAAGCATTGGCAGTCTCGTGTTAGTCTTCCTTCTGCACAGGCATTCCTATTGTACCAAACAATTCCCGCTGTAACAATAGAGAATTTGTGTTATAGCATTTGCTACATCATTAGCAATAATGCTTGCTGTATCTTTACACTGCAGCTGTGTTTGTAAAAGGCAAGAGAGCTAGAAGCATATAGGCAAAATAATGTTTTCAGAAGGGAACCTTTTGTAAATAGTAAGTATTAAGTTGTTTGTCTTGTTTCGCAAAAAGTGACTTTTCTAATGTATAATCTATGTTGTGACCAGAAACATCTATTCATTTTTGAAGAAGCAGTTGTAACATTGCAAAATTACAGGTCTGTTTGTTATTTTGTTATGAAAGTTAAATTCAGGGATTTATTATAATTTATAAATATTTTGGTAATATTCTAACTAAATAACATTTTCTTTTAATGATCTCAGCTTCAGAAAATGAAGGAATTGAATCACAGTCACAAGTTATAGTAGTTTAGAAAAGCCTAGAATTGAGTTAGGATGTAATCAATAATTTAATGGCCTGTTGGCCTTGTGCAGGGATATTATTAGCTTTGTTTTGTTTTCTGATTTCTTCTAGTTAGTTTTTGTGTTGTTTTGCAGTTACTGTGCAGTATTTTCAATTAGTTTCTAGAGGGGTTAGTGATATTGTAATCACGTGGTGTCAGCACAGCCGACGGGAGTGCGGCCTGTGATGATGCATATCGCTCCTTTTAGCCTTTTGCCCGTCATGTCGTAGAGCGGCGGCCCAAAATTATGATAATGTAGCTCATCTTTTAAATTAACGCCACATGAGGCTATAATGCGTACAGTCTTTCCTTTCAAATTTAAAATCTTTGTGAAGTTGTGCTGTGTTTTGATGACTTTTTCTGGTAAACTGGGTTCGCTGTAACAGGATGAAAAGTTTGTGTCTCGTGATGTAAATTAAGTTTAAATAAACTGGGAACATTTTTGGGAGTTCGAGTATCATATCTTTGACTAACACTTGTCAGTAGGACTGACTTGTAGTATTTGTCACCGCAACAAGTAGTAGAGGGTGACAAAAATATCACATCTAGCATCCAAACGTCTTACTTCTATACCCAAAACACAGTATTTCACAATTTGTAAACTCTAATGTAATCCAACTTAATTTCCAGCTATTAATAGGTGATATAAAGGGACAAAATGGAAACTGAATTAATCCATGCAACAACTAGCACTTTGTACTACAGATGTATTTATTGCTTTTGTTTACACCAGAGTGCAAATTATCATGGTATACTTGGAGTAGTGAACGAGGGCACAATCTCTAAGGGGCAAGGAGCCTACAGCCACTGAGGGGGGGGGGTGGACTGCAGGTTTTGCCCAGTGATTAGTTATGCCAAAAGGAGATGTCTTCAGACTACAGGTTATCTGCCAACACCCAATATGTCTGGACACAACTCCCTCGAGCTACATGAGTATAGCTGTGGTTGCAAAACAATGTGAGCTGGTGAAGCTCGCGGCTTAAAGGTGGGTTAGGCTTCCTTGAAGGTGTCCGAAGTAACTAACACAGAGAAGATGAAAAGATGGAATAAATACGTTAGTGAAATTAAGAGGCACCACAGTACAACACAGACACGACACAGAACTGAAAAAAAAAATGAGAATGATTATACAAGACATCAAATTGTACAAGAATGGCCACCAAAGGCAATTGAACACACAACTGTGTGCTACAAATACAAAGACAAGACAATAAAAACATGTGAACCATAAACAAATACACAAATTCCTGATAAACTGCAGCTCAACAAATCCAGTCTAGCTTCTTAAAACCAAGGACTTCCAGTAACAAAAAATCTAAAAAGAGTCAAAGTTAAGTTAGATATACCAGGCAAAAAATGCATGTACATTGTTGATATTCTTTATAACCGAACATACTACACAAGTAACTGAAGAATGCTCAGCAAACAACATCCTTGGGGCATAAACAACCCTAATATCGAAGGACACAAAGCCACTCAGAGATAGCCATTAACTCACAAGTCCCCCCTCTTCCAACAACCCGTACACACAGAATTAACTATTATCTACACAGAACTTGCCTATTGGCTAATGACATTGCCACAGCCAGATATTAGTTCAATCCCCTGTTCCAGCCATCCTGATTTCAGTTTTCCATGGCTTCCCAAAATCGCTCTAGACTAATGCTAGGATGGTTCTTTACAAAGGCCATGGCCCGCTCCTCTCCCATCTCTTGTCATTGTACTATGTTGTGTGTCACTGTCTCCAATGACCTTTCTGTCGACGAGATGTAAAGCTCACTTACCTGACCTTTCCTTAAATGCTTTCAGACAGTTACACTTTGTTTGAACCATTAGCTATGCCACATTTACAGAAGTTTTTTGGACTACAGAGTAATAAAATGTAACTTTGGTTAATTACTGATAGTAATATGCATTAACATTTACACTTTACAACATACAAACAATTGTAGAGAAACTGCAGAAAATTTATTAATTAAAAAAAAAGAATGAATTTACCATGTTTTGAAAATAACACATAAATCTTGTGTTACAATTATGTGCCATTCAATAAGCAATTTTTCTTTGTGTGACAAACTTTCACAGCCATCGGAAACAGCCAACAACACTACAGCTCCAGAGATTTTGTTGCAAACTACACACTATTGACTGAAACTTTCAACTTAAAATAACTTATTTTATGCTAACCACGTCATATTGTACACAATACATGTAAATAATTATTACACACATACTGTATTTTTGTCAATTGCAGACTATTAAGTCTCTTCATGTAGCCAAGTTTTGTCATTGCTGTATTTTGATACTGTTCGATGCTGGTAGCGCGTATCTTGGAAAAAATTATTTCAGGTCGAGAAATTGTATTACGTATTTTGTGCGATAAAAACATGTATGGCTGGAACTCCAAAGAATATAAATGTGTCTAGTAGTTCATTTGCGCAGCAATAAAATGCAATTTACTCTGAATAAAATCTTAACTCTCAGACAATTCAAGACGGACTATATGGTTTAAGTTACATGAACGTATGTTGCTGTATTTTGTACGTTACAATAAAATGTAAAGTATTATGACATCACTGGAACATCAACATGACATTTCACATTTTTACAGCGCAAAAAAAAGACTCCATCTTTTTATCTAAATTTTCTTGAGTTATACAGACACAAAGAAAGTATGGTATCATTGTTCATTAAATTAAACACAATTTTAAATAAAAAAATATGATAAATAATTAGAGATTGTTCCTTATTCATAATGATGTCGAAAAAATTTATTTCTTCGTTTGTAAACAGCAGGTGGGATATGCACTACTAAACCAAATCTTTAGTGGGTTCGTCATATGTCTTCACAATTGCTTTCCTGAAATCTGAATGTTGTTCTCATGTTGTGCGAGTTATGCCATTGAAACGTTCAAGCTGGTCTCCTATTATGGTATCCAAATTGCATTCCTGAAGCCCCTCTTTTTATGTGTCAACCCGTTACTACAAAAAAACACACCATGACAAAATATGGTACTGCTCAGCCCTAGATGAAGTACTCTGACTTGATAAGCATTACAAAAAAGTTCATTCAAGCAGAATGAATGGTTGAAAGGAACTTATTGGGTATGTACCGTAAACTGGGTATACTTTCCACCAGCATGTGTAACTTTGCACCACCAAAAAATATATTTTCTATGCTGATAGTTGAAAGACAAGTGATTGTATTCAATAGTTTTAAATTATAATTTTTTAAAATAACCCAGTCGTGATGTGTCTTTATTTCACCAAACAACCTAGAAACAGATATTTTTGGAGGTGCAAAGTACACCCACTTTACAGTATTCAAATTATGCTTCTAATTTTCTACCCCTGTGGACATTTTCATTGCATCAGGTGTGCTCAACAGTATTTGCAGGACATGATGAATCTTGATTTTCATTGCACACATTAATGTTCCACTCTGACATCCGACCAAAAGCACCACTAAAATTGATTACTTCTTTTGATAGCAAAGCATACATCTTCTGTAAATAATTTAAATTTTTTAGGAGTAAATTTGGAATCAAGATTCATCATGTCCTGTAAGTATATTTGAGCACATCTGATGCAGTGAAAATGTCCACAGGGATACAAAATTAGAAGCATAATTTAAATACATACCAAAAAAATTTCCAGTCGACCATTCGTTCTGCTAGAATGAACTTTTTTTTGTAATGCTTATCAAGTCAGAGTACTGCATCTAGGGCTGAGCAGTACCAACTCTTGTCATTAGTGTTTTTTATAGTAGTGGAAAAAATATTTAAAAAAGAAGATATGATAATAGGTAGGGTTGTCTAAAACATGTAAAAACTTTAATTTTTAAATCTTGTCATGGAAGTGGAGACTGAATTTAACTTAAGGCTTAGCACACACTTTTTGTGTTCGTGTTAAGTTGCTTGGGTTTGTAATTTTGTATTTCTACATAATGTATGGGTTTGTCAGTTCAAACTGACTAAAGTTAGTGTTTCAAAGAGGATTTGAGTAGGCCTAGGTTAATGTGATACACACTCAATACTTAGGAGTCTTGGCTACTGTTCATTGCAATTGACATGGGTTTGGGAGTGAGTGGCAAAGTAAAATTGTTTGGCAATGATTGTGCTATATATATGTATATATAGTGAGGGGGTTTGGACCAAAAGTTTAGATAGAAGGAGTTTGGAATCTGTTTGAGGAAGAGACTATAACTTGTCCCTTGATGGTTGCCCAATTACAAGTGAAATTCTTATACAGTCTTCTTCTTCTTATAATAATAATAATAATAATAATAATAATAATAATAATAATAATAATAATAATAATAATAATAATAATAATAATAATAAATATTATTATTATTGTATGTCTCCAGCTCTTGAATTGCCATAAATATTTGTATCAATGTTGTTAAGGTGGAAATAAAAAACCTCCGATTTTAAAGGATACACCTTAAATTTTATGTTGGAATGTTCGCAGCTTCTGTCAGCTAAAGCAATATCTAACTATTTATGTAATTTGTCCATTAACCTAATTATGTTGTGCGTTGTTTTACTAAAATAATTCAACTGTTTCTGGAAAACTATCAGAATATTCATATAATCCTAAGAGCATACTGGATCAGAAAGTATTAATTCATCAATAAGGTATATGAGGCTGGTAACCAGAGACTTGACTGCAGTACAGCTACCAACAGCCAGTTCTGAACTCCAACTTTGTGAAGGTAACATGACACCAGTTGAAAATAACATGTCACCAGTTGTTGTAGGATTGTGATATTTTATAGCAGACTGCTTTTGTGAATTTAGTATGCTAACCATTATTTCTGTACAAAATTTAGTTAAAAGAAAGATGATGAAGATGGAAGTGTTTGTGTCATGGCATTGTAAACTATTATTGAGATTCAGCACAAAAGCAGACCTAGTTACTTTATTGCTTGTGCCATGTTATAATATATATTTTTATTTTGCATCAGAACAAGTTAAGCATTGTGTTAATTGAGTGAATCTGCAAATAAATTATTTCAGAACCCTCAACAACGACCAGGGTCACTGCCAGTTCGAGAACGGCGGCCATGAGGGGGTAAAAAATTGACTGATACTTTTCCTTTTCAAGATGAACACCAATTGAAGAAAACTGTGAGTAAAACAAGATAGAAGCCAGAAGATAGAAACCACAGGTTAGTGTAAAATGATGGATCCTTTTAGTACATTTGTTTCTTTTTGTTTAATTTCATGTTTAAATTGCAGAGGAAGGAAATTAGGAATGTAAATATTATTGTTTATTTTAATTGAATAAATGAAGGTTAATTCAATCAATAACACATCTCAGGGTTTGTCTAGGTTATGGCACCAGTGATAACAGGTCAAAAGCTTGGCAGCTGTTGTAGGTAAACCTAGTGAAAGTAAAACTGGTGATGAGGGTGACCATGTACTCAGCAGTGTATGATATGTTGAGGAAAATATTAGTGAACAAACCACTTCAGAAGCAGGCAGTGAAACAGGGCTGATAATGGTGACTCCCTCAGCTGTAAGGGAAGAAAAAAGGTCTGGCAGGTATGATAAAGGAGAGAGATGTTAGAGGCGCAGAGTAGGGTGTTAAAGGAGCACAGTAGGGCTTTAGTAGACGTGCCAAGTAGGGCACTAGCAGGAAAATTCAAAGGAGAAAAAAAAAAAAATTGACAAAATTAGGGGAAACCATGACGAATTGAATAGTGAACTATGTACAACTAGTTCAAAAAGGCAGAATTTGAGAATAATTGTACAACAAGGTTATGTGAGGTAGAAAGCAGTGTAGAGTAGAGGGGTCAAAAAAGTAAATATTCCTAGTATCAATTTATAATAGGGCTCAAAAGTTTCATATTTTCATGCTAATCAATGAAAAAATAACAAAAAAAATTATACATTATACCTTTGGTTCCCGCGAAGGACCTAAAATTTGGGAAAAAATGACGAAAAACATTAAATTTGACATTTATGTCAAAATTATTCTGACTGCACGTTTTGGTTTCTAATAGAATATATGTACTTCATTTTAGTTGCCTGGTGATACGAAAATTATATTTAAACACCATGCACAACATTTTCAGTTTGCACAAAAGGCCTAAAATTTAATAATTTTGTTGGAAAACTGGTGTTTTTACAGGTATACAATTATTTACAGATTTTAGTAAATTTAATAAATGAGATAGCCATTGTGTGTTATTTATGTTTACAATCTTAAATCGTAATTAAAATTGCTTATTGGAGTTAATCTGATAATGTTGTTATCTACAAGCATTAAGTGAGCCAACCCAACACCGACTAGACTAGAAGGCCAGAGCACTGGCAAACCTGAAGGGCATGACGTCACGGACAACAGGCCATCTGAGAGAAAGGCGAGGGTGGGTCATCCCTTCGACAAGTGGTTCTGACCTGCTCTCTGCAGCAGAGCAGTTGATAAACGTATTTCTTCTCGTGTAGACGCGTCTTGCGCTGTGAGTTTTACGTTAGTGTAATAATTAATGGTCTTAGTGGGATACAATGCCCTTTTTCGTGTTAACAGTGTTTTAGGAGTAGTTATAACAGCGGCCTCAAGGTGCATGATTTTAAATTTACGAAAGGCGAAGAGCAAAGAAGAAAATGGACTATGGCTACATCAAGAGAAGATTTCCAAGCCAGTCAATATTAAGTTTACAATGCACACACATACACGCAGAGATATTTATAAATATATAAGGAATGGGTCGGTTCGAACATTCAAGTATCGGATCTGCCTGATATTTGATCATGAACTTGTTCCGGTTTCGATTTACTAAGAAGTGTTTGATTCTTAATATTCAGATTCGTAAAATTGCTAAACAGCATAGGCATTGCAAATGCTACATGAAATTTACATTAACCTTGCAAGTGTAAGGGAAAACCGTAGGCCTGCGTACTTGACGATGAATTTTCATTATACGTAGGCTACATTTGTGATAGTCATAATTCCAAAACCAATTTAATAAATAGGCCTACATGTATAAATCAAACAGTTAACGTAACCGGCTGTGTTTATGTACAGCATCAAATAATAACAATAAAATTACAAGTGCCAATGCTAACTAGTAACTGTATGAAACTAACTGAAAATGAAACCCTTGCATAATACAAACAATGATATAAGCCTATCGCTGATATTAGTAGCATACTTATGTAAGGTCAGTGACAATGCAATGTTATGGGTAACATTACATGTATATCATTATATTATTAAAATTACATGAACTAAAATTAAAATTATGTATTTCTTTTTTTAAAAAATATAAATAAAAAAAACAAAAAAAATTAATTTCAGTTACATTTATTATACATGTACATACTAGGTATGTCGTAGGTTCAGAATAACCATTCTCATGGTAACCCATCATCATAACATACGCATATGTAGACAGCTAAGCTCTATGGCCGTATACATAAATATGATTCTAAGTGTATGTGTCTATATATATATATAAAGGCTTGAGGCTCTCTAGTTTTGTGTTTTGTACAGTTTTGTGGCTGAGTTTGATTTAATTAGCAAAGTGTATAATGTATGTATGTGTGTGTGTATATATTATTTTGAAAATTTAATTTATTTTATACTTTTCTATCTACATACATCTATATTATGATGAATTACTAAGAGAGGAGTTATTCTAAACCTAGAATATACCTGTAACTAATTTTTTTAATTTTTACAAATTTCAATTTTTTTAAAAAAGTTTGTAATTAATTTTCTTTACTTGTAAATTTATGTGTGGTATTGCGTGCTGCAGGCCCTTTCCATAGCCAAGTATTATTACGAACACACACATTGTACATCATGTAGACTTGAAAAAATAACTTGATGATGTGTGTCGAAGCAGAAACTGTAGGTGAAGTGATCTTATCAGTTAGTCTGATTTATATTCTGTATTATTCTGTAGTAGGATGAATACATTTTATTTTTAGGTCTGCCTAAATGTAACATCATTTCCATTCATTTTGGTTGACTGAATAGCTTTTTCGAAAACGTGCATATATTTAAGGACGGAAGTAAAAAATAGCAGCTTTACATACTAGTTTTCGCATATCCTAAAAGGTATACACGCATACGCAAGCACAACTGCTGCAACTCACAAATATGTTACACTTATGCAGTGTATGACAAAATGTGCAGAATGTTTTCTGCCCTGTTAGTACCAACCTGGCAGGTGGTCCAGGACAGTAGGATACAAGTTTCTCATTGCCCTCCCGTTCTGATAACAACACTAGGGACGCCAATTTAACTGCCCACTATAGTAGTAGAAATATTCATAATTTTTGTTTTAACACCAGTGTTATTGTCCTTGAAATTGAGAGATTTAATATTACCTTCACACTGGCAAGTCGTGATCTATTCTTGCAGCAGATAGTGGACATTTTATCTCAACTAGTACATCTCACCCAGCAACCAGGAGTAGCTCCTATTAATGGAGACTTAGATCGCCAAAGAAACCACACATCACAGCCTGTATTTTTTTCCGAGCCTTGAATCATGTGTGTGTATGAGAAATTTACGTAATATTGAGAATATCCTTTGAATACTACAATATCTTGACGATACAGTTGAAGTTTATTGTAGAACTTCGACTACATATTTCCCAAAATGATAAGATGCGAGCATTTTTTGTCTGTGACCTCCGAAAACTATAGCTCTCTTTACCTGATTACGTTATTCATTACAGTGGGAATAAGATTGTAGGAAATCACTTTCAGCCTCATTGATATTGTTGGGGAGTCATAGCTGGTTTTTGGGAATAATGACCATAATCTGCAATGTTGTTTGGGATATAGCCTGCCACATCTTAAAGTGCTGGTCTCAGGTGCCTTTTTGAAGCTCCATTTTGAAGCTGCTTGATTTCTCTTCAGAAATCTTCCTACCCACAAACTTTTTACGAACTTGTTCGGGCTAACATTGCTAGACATGGTTATGTGTAACATCATAATGCTTGTTTGTACTGTGTATGATAATGGAAGCATTGCATCTACCTTGGTATTATCTTTTCAGGGAATAAATAATGCACTTATCTTCAACAAACTCTATAACAATTTAATTGAACTGTACCACTGTGTTTCTGTCTACACCACACAATAAACTTCTTGAATTATTAGCAATATACAGCATTTAATTCACAATTTCATTAAACAGTCAAAATTTTTTCCAGTCTGGAATCATAAGTTTCGTTGTCCTTGGGGTCCTTGGCAAATGTATTGCCCACAATTAAAAAGATCCCACAAACATGACACGGCACATTAACAAAGGAATTTATTAGTAAAACACTTCATCAGTATGTTCATTCTTTCTGTGCTTCACACCTTCAGTGACTGCTGTGTGGAGTCTCAAAATGTTTACACCTAACAATTATATTAGTTGTAGCTATCAAACTTTCATCTGTTCAGAAAGATTTTTTAATTTAGTATAATTTCCCTCCTTAAAGGAACTATTTTTTTTTAACAATTATATTACTGTACGTCCTTTAAAATGTAGGTTTCAGAAAACAATTAAGATTCCACAGTACCACATTCACACTGGTTTATAATCTTGTATCATATTACAAATCATAGTTAATTATTATGACAGAATGAAATTATATATAAAACAAAGTTAACATAAAATATCTGGCGAAAGTTATCAAACTCATTTCATACATACAGACATATGCAGTAAATCATGCATCAGAAGATAGATTGCTGCTGAACATATGTTGTCATATTGACAACTTACACTAAACACTTCCTGTGCGTGACTTTCTAAAATTGTGTTAATATAAACTTTACTCAAACTTAGTCAAAATAACTGCATTATTACTTAGCATTATTATATGACATTGATGGGCAAAATAGTTACAAAATCAATGTTTCCATGATGAACTTAATTATAATGTTTGGGAGTAATGATGTGCGATAGATTCCACTGCCGAATGCAACATATATTAACACTCGCTTCACCTAAAAAATATAAAAATTGTTAATAAGGCACATTTTACTAATCATTTACCTAAGGGTTGACACAACAAATTGCAATAACTTGTATATTTTTTATCCCTACTTGAAATAGAACAGATTCTAAGTATGAAAGGAGAATAAGTATTTTGGGCTTACCAATATATACAGACACAGAGAGACATATGACGTTTGTTTATTCACAAAACTTCTTTCACTGACAGGGCAGCTGGGCCGGAAGAAAACATGGTGGCCGTATTACTTCCCTATAGCCTATTTGCTATCATTAACTGCTCTCGTATAAAATGGCATCATTTTGTCATCCAATAGTGGCTATTTTCTTAGTTTCAGATATTTTATCATGAAACTTATATTTGCAATGTTCACAAAATCTGACAAGTTATAAACCAATTCTAAAAAATTATAGATCACTTGCAGAACTGGCAGGAGATTTACAAACAGAGCCACTTCTGTTTTCTCCAGTCTCATTTACGCTCTTGTCAAAGTTCAGAGAAATATAATTATATTTTGCACTACCATGAACATCTTTCAGCGCCAGAGCAAAAAGTTGTAGTACAGCGCAGGTTGGCTCACAAACAATAAAAGAAAAATAATTATGAAGCCATCAGTAAGCTATTACGTAGAGTAAGTCACTACTTATGCCATCGACTGTCAATATGCGGGGTTGTTTTCTAGAGAACTGATCAAAAAGAGTAACTTGTTTGATGTTAATTTTACAAGGTGCATTACTAGGGACGTTGCAAAATTTGTGTTATTTTCTGACAGCAGAATACACTGTAAGCTACGGTACGTTCATTCGAAGTCTCTCGTTGGCCCAATATATCATTGCCCACTGCAAAGATTGTATCTTTCCAATAATTGAAACATGCACAGTAGACTGACCAATCTCCTGCAAAGCATTTACATATGTAACTAATATTACATAAAAGCTTGTGGCCAACAGAATCACAAAATTTGCTCAGATTCACAGTGAGCAGCAGATGATAAGACAAATTTTGCTTAACCTCTCTCCATTACAAATCCACTACTAGTTTTATATATTTATTTAGTAAAATTAGTTGACAATAGAATGGATTCATTACCGTTACGGGGAGAATGGATACAATGTGCGCACGTATTATCCAAACCTGCTTTTGAATACATAAACATATAATATGATAGCAATTTTGCACCAAAACTGTTATACAAAGTAAATATCGTAGTGTTTTTAGAAGAGCTTGACACTTCATTAAAAACAATAGTTTGTGATTGCTGTCATTGTTTTTTCGGGACTGCAAACGACTTGTGTTTTTTTGTACTATTATTTTTAAGAGCCAATATTATCACGTGTTCATCCTATTCATCTCTTCACGTCATTGTGTCACAAAACTATTGTTTAAGCTGCATCAAATTATTGTGGATGTGCATCGTACCCAATGAGACATAATAATAAGTGTTCCAACACCTACTGACTCTATGTGAAATCTAACCAATGTTCCCTGAGAGTTTGAGGCATGTGGTGGGCTTCGAATGTGTGGCTATTCAAGAATACCAAAGAATTTGTTCGCAATAACGTTATGTAGGCTTCTGTTAATAGATTCCAACACATTCAAGGCACATAACAATGGAATAATGCAAAAAAAGTATATTTTTGTCCAAGCTAGTGTAAGAAACTAGCATGAATTTACCCTACCCTGTTGAAATATGTAATCATAGGATGATACGTGTTGTGCAGAAAAAGCTGGGCAAATTTAACTAACAAGGTTACTGAAAGGGTAACTCATAAAATCTGCTCGTTGTCAATGAATGCACCATTACAGTAGAAGATTTTCTTAATGAATAACGATGATTTCACTGGTACGGAGTTGAGAGGAGTGAAGACAGCATGGTAGCGTTTTAGTGGTAGGTCTGAGTTTATGTCAGTTTAATTCAAATTCCGTAGTTATGATAACTTACTGCCAATCCATTTTATTGTGTCTAATTCTTTCAAGAATAATACATTTTTGTTTAAAGTCAACCATACGAAAGTTGCAAGCATCAAAAAAATGAACCTACCGAGCTAACAGTTAAAAATGCCTTAAAGCAAACCTGCTGGCTCTTACAGACTGGTGATTGAGCGTTCTAATAGCTTGAATCAGGTAAATAATATAATGTTCATTTATCTACTACTATTTTCCTTCCCAATTATTGTAACGTTTCTTGTGACAGTGAGAACTGCCCCACAGCAGTGTTGCCATATTATAGACACACTTCGCAAAACTCCACCCACCTCTCGAATTGTCTGCCAATCACAGGGGACTTGCATTCGGCTATTGGCTATGCAGTTTCTACATTGGAACAGCAAAAACACAATAAATTAAACAGATGTAGAGATTTGGTAGCAATTTTTTTACTTAAAACAATTTATTTATTTCATGCATAATGTGTAACATGGTATAAAATACACAGAAATAACCATCACATACATACAGTATAATATTATATTATTGCTAATAGTAAGACACTTTCAGGTGTTGATAATTTTAGAAACCATGCAGTCCATTTAGTATTGTCACACAGCATTGTAGTAAATATTGTATTTGGAGAGAAAGTAACTATATTGCTGCAAAACAAAGGCCGGGAAACTTATACTGTAATTACTTGGAGTCCCAGCCAAACCCGTGTAGTACCTTGAGCAGCTGCGATACACAAGGGTGTCCCCGGGCTAGAGGCACGTAAATTCTAGTGACGACAAGTAAGAGACGATACTCAATATGCAGTTAATTCACAGATGAGCACATTCATTAAGTTCCACATTACAATTCACAACTCATTATTTGTTACATACTTGGCAATAGCGCCTGGGCTGTGTCCACGATATCAAAGTCGTACTTCTGCTAGGGAACGATACAGCTAATCCTTCTACAAGTACATGCTTATGAACGGTTACACCTCTGCTGGGGTCCGATAGAGGAACTCCCTCTTAATAGGTGAATTCTTACGTAGCCATGGACTGCATTACTGCCATACGTCTCGGACACCGCCGGATGACAACCAGAGCTTAGTTGCTCCCGTTGTCCTTATTTATACATGCTAAATCAGTGCATATGACACTACAATTAGGGCTGTGTGCAAACTTCAGTATTGTGCACACCACAGTGGTGCTGGGTGCACATCAAGCTGCCCTGAACTGGCTGGTGGAGGTGGAATGCACCTTGACCAGACTAGACAGAGATGCTAACACACTCTTTCTCTGTTTTGCACTGAACTCTCTCTTTCGCTCATAGCAAATGTGACATAACTCCAACTGAAATATACCTACTACAAAAATACATAAGTTACAAGTACATCTGTGACAATCATTACACCTCCCCCCCTTAAAAAAAAAGCTAACTTATATGAAATACAAAAGTGCCATGGCTCTTGAAAAGTGTCTTCGTAACCCATTCTTCATCGTTACATAAAATGCTTTCAAAACACACACAGAATCATTATCTGTAAAATCTTTAAGTATTTGCAATGTCCTGCAAAGCTATTTGCTCGTTATTCAGATTGTTATCCGAGCTTGCGATTGATCGTCTATTCATTCTCGGTGATGTTACATTACTTACACTGTATGTATTTATTAACACTGATTTGAAACAACAACAACAGTTATCTTCATCACCTTTCTTAGATACTAACCATCTTATACATTTGCAACAACCACATTAACAACATAAGAATATGATTAATACAACAATAAACACAACAAATGTTACATATGAACTCCACATTACATGGGATAAATTATTATTATGTTTAATTTTCCATTCTTCAACATGTAGCCTTTGTTCCACATCCTTAACATTATGACTGGCTAATTTTAATTCCTCTAAACATGTAACTGACCTCGATGGAGTATCGATTTTCACTTCCTTTAGTTGTATAAACTCTACTGATTCACAACAATAGATATCTAATGTTACACTTGGAATAATATATTTAAAGGTTACTTTATGGCTTAGTTGTGTGTGTGGCACGATTACTACACTAAATCCATAACCCTTACATTTATCAAAGAACTTTAGAACCACATCAAATGGTTCAGCATTGTTACATACAACAGTTACCTTTTCTGCCTATGGAGCTACATACAACCATTAATTACCAATTATTAGAATCCATAAGATATTTACAAGCTTTACAACATGCTTATTACAATCTTTTAGAATAACATTAACCATAAACATTAATTTAACTTCGAATTCCTTGTGGGAATACATGTTTAATGGTGGAAAGTTCTGTTACAAACTCTAAAGTTCGGGGTTATCTCATTACATTTATTTAGTTCGACCTTGTTCAATTTTACATAATATTGATTTGCATGTTCCCATAAGATATACTCCTCTTAAGGCTTGATAAATACATACAATTCCTTCGAGCATTTACTTTGAATTGGCAAGGATAACACTTTACATATTTTGAATAAAAAATGTTCTTCAATAGGTAATTTAACCACATAACACAAAATACCCTTTCTGCTAAACACCTCTAGATTTATTTGTTTCAATATCACATGATATACAGTTCCTCCTAAGGGAATTGGCAATTCTAGCTTCTGTTTTTGATCTACTTGAAACAGCTTAAAATAATTTACTATTTGTTGCAGTGTAATAATGTGAGGGTTCAAAAATCCTCTCATAGTATTAACAAAAGCGTCTAGCAAACTTTCATATTGAAATCGGCGTGACTCGATTTCCTGATTAAATTAATTTATATGCTCGTTTACTCAGTGTCTAAGCCTTTGTTTACTCAAAATGACAGATGATTTGTTAGTACAGTATTTTCACTTGATTCTACAATAAGTTTTTCTAAACCTTCCTGACGGATCCTTTGATTAACATAGAGTTCCCTAACGGTTTTATTCACAGAATGTAAGGTTGACTTGACCTCCTCTAATTTTGAGATCTTTTGGCTATAAAAAGTGGCATCTTCTTCATCTAAGGTGCCAAATAAAACTACTCAATTGACCAATTAAGATAAAAATAAATATACTTCTCCTTTTCAGTGAATTACTCTCAGTTATGTCTGTAATACCTGCTCTTGTTCTTCCAAGAGGTTCAATCTTATTCTTAAGTCTACTTCTACCAGTAATACATAGAGATTTAATGTTATACATCAATTTCTCTTTCATACATAGCCTACTAATTGTTCCTTCATAATTATTTAACTTGTTCCAATATACGTCCATGCGACGCACATTTACGAACATCACTAATTGCCACTCGGTGTTATACAGTTGCACTTCACCTTGGTAGTTATAATATAAGCCTGGCGATTCGTCAATTGTCATCATCTGAAGGTCTAACTGTCTTTGAGTTTCCCCTTCGCTCGTGCTGATGACCAGCAGAACAAGAATGATCCGTGTGCCACATCAAAAATAAGGCTTCAGTTTATTTGCGTGTACTACTTTTACTAGCTTCTTTCCTTAGAGAAGGATAGTTACATTGACACCGTTTACATCAGTTACTGTATAAGGTCTGATATACTGGCTAAAAATTTTCTTCAATCTGCCTCGCCTCAATGTCTCATCGTACAAAAGCATCTTATCGCCAATCTCAAAAACTTGTATGTTTGCTTTCTTATCCTACTTTGACTTGTTACTTTCTTTAGAGGCTATTAACTTCTCTCTGGCGCTCTTATATGTTTCCTGCAACCTATACTGTAAATATTTAATATAGTCACTATAGCAATACTGAACTACTTCAGGTTCTTTCAGTAAAATTCCCGGTACATTGGGAGATCTGCCAAACATAAGCTCATGTGACATATTCTGCTCAATACGTCGGCGTGTGTAATCATCTTACTAGTGCGCTACATTAACTCAAATGTGTATTTGGATAATTTCAGTCTCCATTTCATGGGACGTGAACTTGGATCAGTTACTTTAAATACCTATTGTAATGGCTTGTAGTCAGTGACAATCTTATACTTTCTACCTAACAAATATGACCTGAAATACTTGATGGCCCATACTACATATAACATTTCATGCTCCATGGTAGAGTAATTGGCTTCTGCTTTGTTAAGTGTCCTACTCACGTATGCTATTGGCTTATCTTTGCCTACCTCTCCATGCAAAAGAATCACGCCTACTGCTACCTTGCTTGCGTCTGTCGTCAGAGTGAACTCTTTGCTAAAATCAGGGTACTGAAGTACCGGTTCTGTCGTCAACAAATCTTCTAACCGCTTGAACAACAGCTCTTGTTCGGCTCCCCAAACAAATACTACTTCCTTCTTGACCAAGTTACAAAATGGCTTCGTGATTTTACTTGTACACAATACCAATATGAATGGAACTGGACAACATATGAATACACTTCCATTGGTATCATTTAATGCAAACAAGGAAAATGTCTTAATCCATTCGGTACACAAAATACATTTGATTCGCAAATATTGCCAGTAACTAAAATTACTACATCTTCCTCACAAAAAGAAAATATCAAATCCTCTTCTTTATCCCCTACACCTATACCCCAAAGGCCTAATACAATGATTTCTCCTATGTAAAGACAAATAAACGTTACGAGTTCTCTAATAGTTTGTTACAGTGTCCACTTAAAAAAAAAACTGTGCACATTCACCCAACATAGAAATTGAGAGCACGATCACCCCTTTCAAACGATATAGTCTCTATAAATCTCGTAGCGTGAGATGCCCCATAAAACATTCATAAATTCAAAATTTAATTGTTCAAAATCCTAAAGTTTGGATAACAAGAATGTTCTCAAAAATTACCGCTCAAAATGTCAAAGACCAATTTTACGCTCTTCTTACCTTGAATTCGGCCAATTCACAAGATAAATTCCACACAGATGGCCATACGACCTTAGCAATCGTTCCTCGATAAGTCGCATGGAGGGTGATGGGTAGAATTGGTATATCAAACTTGGCCGACGCACCATCCAGTTGCTTCGGGGAAGCGATGGGACAATATCACTGGACGTTCTTGTTGAAATTCGCCAACGGGTGCACCACCCAGAACCTATGGAGTAATAATCCTTTATTACTCTCGTTTGCACGATCCACTAATCGAGCAATTAAGGCACAACTGTTTTGCAGGATCAAAGCCCAGGATCGTCCTTCACACAATAATATTGTCAATACTCTGTCGGACAGGAATATTCGCTGAGTATAAGTTTGAAGGAAAGTTAATTTCACCACATATGATTATTTCCTTGGAGATATTCCCGACTTCCGACCAACCTGACGATCCAAATAAGAATGCCCTCCTCCACCATCCAGCTCTCCCACCTCTCCTCCTGGCTTGCATCTTCTCCACTTATCGTCGACATCATCGATCGTCATCACATCCACCAATGAAGAAACAAATACTACCCTCGGTGCAACACTGTTAAGGCCTCCCAGGGAAATGGGAAAAGTTTTCTCTTTCCAAATACTCAAATTGACCACCAATGGAGAGAGCAAAAGCCAGTGGACACAGCGCACTTGCCTCTCAACGCAGCACATACTAAAACCTGCAATGAATCTCCTGTACTGCGACGAAAGTTCGCAAAACATCTAAATCTGTTTCTCTGATGAGAGCCTAGGATAATTTATCACTTTCTCCACTTGAACTGGGTCCGGCCAAACTCCATAGTCACTTACTATGTGTCCTAAGTACGTAACTTCTATTCTTAAGAACTCGCACTTGGCGGGCTGCAATTTAAGATTATTCTCCCTCAGACGCTCAAATACAGATGGACCTTAAATCACTAAGTCATCTAGATAAATGAGACACTTAATGTCCACCAGTCTTGCAGCAAAATATTGATTATTCTCGAACATCATCCTTTTCATTTCATAGTTCCTCTAGGAGTGCTGAAGGTGGTTTCAGGACAGTCTTCTTATGCTATTTTTACCCGTAGATACCCACTGTAAAGATATCCGCTGAAAAATATCTAACGTACTGAAATACTTGGACTGTCCCAGACTGTCTAAAATCCCCACTTTTGATGGCAAAGCATGTGCATCGCCTACTGATACTGCATTTCATTTTCTCAGATCCATACAGACATGCCATCGCTGTTTGCCTGTGGCATCTAACTTCTTGGGAACAACTAATATGGGTACATTCCAAGGGCTTCTACTCGGAACTATCACTCCATCCACAAGCATCTGATCCACTTGCCTTCTTCCTTATGTATTTCCGGAATACTATATGGTTTAACTGCTATCAGTACACAATCTGGTGCCGTTTGTATTCTATGCTCTATCGTACTCGTAAACATCAGCCTATACCCTGGTAGCTGAAAATTGTTGTTTAACTCTTGGCAAAATCTTGGCATAATCTTGGCAACCCTTGCTTTTCTGTCTCGTGCAAGTGCTCTAGCCTCAATACATCTTCTAACGCTTGGTTCTTATTCGAGAATTTTTTCTGCAGTTCCAAAATGTGAGAAGTGGGATTTGTAACTCTCTCTTTTTCGCAGTGATTTAATTATTAACACCTATACGCCTACCTTACATTGTTACCCTGCTTGTTATCTCCTAATATTTACAATTCTTACCCCGAGAGCCAGACTCTTGGATATTATTTGTGGAAAACCAGTCGCTTAGGCCAATCTGAATGTAAATATATTTAAAATTCTCTTATGCACCTTCGCGGTCTGAATAGGCCACCTTAAATGCCTCCTAGAAATGAAAATTGCCTAACCTTTCTGTTGCATGCGTTGCAAGAAAATCTATCGTACTCGCCTCGGTATGCCCTAACGTAAGCAGTGTCAGAACCTTCAATACGCTAGAGTTCGTACCCGTCTATCATAGCCCATAACTATTCCCTGTACACGTGCCTGATCACCTATCCTCAAGGGCTTCTTCTTTCTCCTATTCCTCTCTATGTGTTCGGAGGTGGCTTGCTTTCCCTACCTCGTCCTGTCTCTCTTTCTCTTGCTAACCATCATACTTTTCCGCCGGCTAAAGCAGAACCATTTCGATCCCTGGTCTCCTTTGAACGAGGACGCAGGGGAAGCTGGAGGATACTGCCTTCCCTTGCCTGGCAATGTGTTTTCTGTTTTCGCTCGTATTCCCTGAACGAACAATACATCTGTCAGGACGCCTCTTATTTTCTCTAGCCTGCCCTAACCCGACAGATCTGTCCTGGGGCATTTCCTTCCTCCTACTCCTGTCGATGGCTGAGCATCCTTCATATCTACCGATGTTTTCTGTGGGTCGTCACGCTTCAACCTGAGTGACCACATGTATACTACCTGTTGCTTCCTACCCGAAACAATCGTGGGCTTACGCTCCATTTCGTGAATTTTTTCTGCAGTTCCAAAACGTGAGAGGTGGGATTTCTACCGCTCTCTCTTCATCGTTGGTGTTAATCACCGTACACATGCCTTTACCCCTTCTATTTTCGGTAATGCATTCACCAATAAAAATTCCTTCGACTATCTCTTGTTTAGCGACAATGCCTACTCTGTTGTTCTTCGTAATTACCTGAACTATTTTTTCGTACCCAGCTGGTACGAAAACAGTAACTGCTTCTATCTGATTAACTACGTCAAAAAAATTAATTCTCCCATAATCCAGGCCACGTTTTTCCCGTAATATAATATTTTCCTTGTGGCAGAGAGAAAATCTCTGCCAATAAACATTTCTGAGGGCATTTAATAATCACATGGCACTCCTGTTCAATGCCTATATTTTTCAACCTAACGCCCAACCTTACTATTCCTCCTGTGGTCATTAATTCCGTGGCCAACCCACTTAACTGCGTGGCCCTGCTGCTATCTTTTTTTCTGAATACGGCATTACTCAAAATGCTCTCGCATATTAATGTAAGGTCTGACTGAATATGTAGTAAACATTCTACTTTCCGCCGACTCCTTCTAAGTACAAAGAGACTATACCTTCCTTCGTTCTCACTCTTCCTAATGTTTGTTTCTTTTGAAGTTTATTGCAGCTCGTAACTTTCGGTTCTCAGGGGTCCTCGCATTACTGCCCTACTTGCCCCTTGGCTGTTTCCCGCCGGCAACCTGTCAACCATTGTCTTTGTCTGCTCATGTTCCTTATTCCCGGAACTGTATCATTTATACCCATCACTATCGCTTGTGCTTGACTTACTACATTGTTGTGCGTAATGCTCTAGTCTGCCACACGAATAACGCAGTCATTCCTGTAAATATCTCTAGACTTCATAAGGCCTTGCTTACTTTCATATCTGTCGTCTAAATCCTGGGTCTTCCCTAAATTCATGTGTTTTTTACTGTGTACTGTACCTTGCATTTCCTGTTGCAAGAAACTTCTATCATAACTATGATCCTTCTTTCACACAGTTCGTACATGTAGGCCTAGTTTCCCCAGAATTTTTTACTATGCTGCTCCCAGTTCTCTATCTATCCATGTTCGACAGAATATTCTACTCTTCTTCTAGGGCCACCTCTGTGGTGAGTCCTAGAGTGCCTACCTGCGTTCCTTTACTCCTAATGATTGTTTGGATATGCTTATATCTTAAACCTTGAACAAAACAAGCTTTTGCTAAATGTTGAACCCAAGCCAACGTGCCTTCCAACTGAATCTGTGTGCATACCCTTAATGCTGCTTCCTTTAACTCGGTGACCATCGCGTCAATTCTACTTCCCCAGTAAGCTACGGACACGCTAGCTCCTTGCCTTGCACTAAACAACTAGCATGCATACCAGTCAATTGTACGCCTCACTGCATAGTTTTCTTCTAGTATATCATTAACATCGTCCCACATTCGTGTACGCTCGAGATCTAATAACTCTGACTTGGCATTTCCAACAATCTCTGACTTCATGAATTTTAATAAGATGTCATGCTTACCTGGGTGCACCAATTCTAATGCGGTCTCAACATTACCTACAAATTCTCGCAACTTATTTTTACTCCCTTCGAATGGCTGTGGTATCAACTTAACTGGCGACGTGACTGAGATAAACTGGTCTCCAGCCTCACTTCCGTCCTGACTGTCAGCCATATTGTGCCTTTGTATACGAGACACTGAGTTATTTAACTACTTGGACCTTATAGAAAAAAATTAATTAACTCCTAATGTTGCATTATATTGCCCAGGCTATAATGTCACTGATAATGCCCTAACACACCACTACTAACCACCACATGTCGTCATCTTTCTTGCGGCGTTAAGACGAGAAGCCTTCTGCGACGTCTTCCACTGAAGCACCTCTTATTGGGAATGACCTCCTGGGTCCCGTGACGTCCGGTGGGCTGCCTCTTGCCCTGTGAGTCATGGCTCCATCAGCGTCCTTATCTCCGTCAGTCCGTCGCTGTTTACACTGCCTCTTCGAGATCTGCCTCGCCGCCCTTTATCACTACGCGTGCTGGACCTCTAAGTAAATATTGCTCACCAGTAGCTCATGAACAGTGACATTGTGCTGTTGACTGTCGTTGTTGGTTATTGCCTGTCAACACTGTCCTTGCCCATCGTGTACGGGAACCGTCTTTGCCTTCCATGCTCAAGCATCTTACTCTGCGCATACACGATCTTCTATCCATGCAGCTCATGTTTGAAGCCCGGCGCGGTCATTATACGGAAAACCTTCCAATATGAACTGTTTATGGAGTAGTTGTGCATGTTTTTTTATAAATACAATTAATTATCAACCTTTCAGTTTAAAAAAATACATAAGATATATTGCATAAAAAATTCCTAACAACTTTAATAATAGGTAACCAAAACTAATACAGCAAGGCTCTTTAATCTTATTGATGTGTTCAGTGTACCACTGTAATGGTCTTATTAATTAAATGGTGCTTTTTGGTTGAGGCACAATGGAATACAAACTTCTTGCGCACAACTTGCAGGTGCAGCTGGCTATCTAGTAAGTGGCATGTTTTATGGCCTACAACTACTCAAGTTGATTTGGTAAAATTTTTCCTTTTGTAAGAGTAACAAAAGTACATGTAAGTGCAGTGTTGCTACAACTGAAAAATTAAAAACTTGAAAAGTACAAAAAAAGAAGACCCTGGGTATGCTGAGAAAGGTTCTGAAGGGAGTTAACCCTGAGATGAAGAAGATACACGGCTCTATGGTTAGGCTAATTCTGGAATATGCTGCAGCAGTGTTTGGATCCTGCATATGTAGTGGTGGTAAGGGAACTGGAAAGAGTGCAAAGAAGGGTAACGAGGCAGATGAAGGGCACATGTAGACAGGAAAAGGTCGGAGAGGGTGAAGCTAATTTTAGGCCATTTCTGAAGATGGACTGGCACTCCCTAAAGGACAGGAGAATGCTTGTTGAGACTGGTCAAACTGTTCAGGGTATTAAAAGAGGATGAAGAAGGGTGGGATAAATAGAAGGTAAGGTTGACTAAGAAAATGTAGGCAGAGGGAAAAGTGACACATCTGAAGTGCCAGAGGGTTTCGAGCAGGATGGAGAAGGGGAGACAGTCCATGCTGGTGAGAATGGTGAGTGAGTGGAATGCTTTGCAGGAGAATCTGGTAGTGGAGAGAAGTGCTGGACGGTTCAGGAGGGCATTACAGAGGTTGAGGACTTGAGACGAAGCTACGGAAGACACTTATGACCAAGTATCCGCTTATTTGCAGGCAGATTGCATTTTGTTGAAGATTTCAGTGTTTAAAATACGTACCTTCCACACACTCAGCTGAAAAGTTACAAAATAATTTAGATTCTTGCAACTTTGAAGAATAATGTGCGTCCAGAGGAAAACAAAATAAGGTAGACAGTCAATGCCTTGGAAGTAGGTAAAAAAGAGGAATTTAATGGTGAAGTTGGTTACAGTACAACAGGTTAAAAAATTGAGGAAGGTAAGTAAATGATGGGATAGGATGAACTTGCTCCCGGACGGTCACACAATTGCAAGTGACAAATTATTTAGTCACAGCGAAAGCAGGTTAGTATTTGTTTATTTTACACAAAACAGCAATAGAGTTGGAAACAGAGATATACATTATGCAAACTACTGAAAACAGCATTGGCTGTGGTTGATAACTATCATGTGTACATACAGAGGTCAATCATGTGAGATGCAACTTGCAGGACTACTGGCACGGCACCATTTTAAAATAGGGCATTTTTAAAGCTGAATAATTTGAAAATTAAAATGTTCACGGAGCTACTGCTTTGCCTGGCTGCATTTAGTACAGAAATAATTCGGAATAATCATGTAAATATTAAATACTTTTTCCAGGAATTTTCCTTAACCATATGTAAACACCACATGTCTCATGAAATTACACATTTCTTTTACAAAATGTGACATTTCTAAGGTTGTAGGTAAACTTGACAACTGTGTACAGGGAGGTTTATTCTCCAAGGAATTTAAAGGTACGACATTGCATAGACCAAAGGATATAAAAATTAAGTGGCAAATTGTTTTCTGGGGACAAAGAAACCAGTCTTCTGTTGGTCCTAGAGGTTCACATCGCATCACCAGAATCTACCTTTACTGAACATAAAATAAATCTGCTAAGCTTTTCATTGTGTCAGCTTTTCAAGGAAACGTGGGAGTTTTTGTCACACCAATTAGCAGGACGTAACACTAAATTTCATAGAAATATCTTCCTTGTTATTGAATAAATAGCGGGAAGGCACTGAACTGACTGACGTGGTAATAACATGTTTAAATTCTCAATTTCCTTAAAAATATTCTCAACTACATCACGTGAAGCAAAGAAAACTTTGTGGTTGAGTTATTGACTTCACATTGCCTAAATCAATGTGGTGGCATACACTACTATTCCTTTCAAGGTCACTTGGGGAACAGCCAAGAGAAAATTGGTTTTCTACTGTAGATCTGTAAGGGCCTTCAGCCACCAGCCAAGGTTACTTCCAGTTCCTATTAATGTTTCTTAAAGTACTTTTGAGGAAATTTATTACTTTCTGCTGTAAGAATTTCATGGGTATTAAAATGTATCCACGACACCTACTCCTTGCAAACTCCTGACTTTATTATTCCACTATAAATAAAGTAATCTATTTAACAGAAAACTGCTTGTGTTTGAAGATACTATAATGCCCTCTTTACACCTGTAGGATGCTGTTTTCCCAGGCTAGTTTAGTCAGTCTCCAATTCCTGCCAAATTTCCCCCACAATGTCCTAGATTGATAACGCACAAAAAGCAGGCACCACAGTAGACTGACAACAGACTACTATACATTCATAACGAGAGAACTTACCATGTTGATACTTCCAATTTAGTTTAGTAACCCTACCCCCATCCATTTGATATGAATATAGTAACCTTCTTACAATCTTACTTTCCATAAAGTCTCAAGAGGTATTCTTCCTATATTCCTGCTATGCAAATACCATGCTCTCAACAAATGGGTCACATGCAAAGAAGGCAGTAAATTCTTTTACTTTTGGTTTTGCAAGAACATACTAGGTTTCATAAACCTAAAGTTTTAAAGGGCTGCAAACAAAATCAGACAAGTTGCAGAAAGAAGGGATGAAACTGCAAATATATTATTGACTGGCTTGTAGGACTTTTGGTTCTATGTTTCAAGGAATGCGGTATTTTCGTCGTTTATATAGCCTGACCAATGGACGTTTCTGCTAGAATGAGATGACGGCAAAATTTCCCAACGTGTCTGCCAGGGGAATTAAATACTGCAACCCTTCTGCACTCTTCACCACTCCTTTCTCCCTTCGCGCATGCATGCATGGCTGTGCGTTCGGTCACTTCTTCGCTGAGTGTGTGTGCGGGGTGAGGACAGTCTGCCGAGAGAATTTTGAACAGAGAAGACCAGTGGCTGTGTGCCGGTGTCATCAACATGAGGTTGCTACAGCCTTCCGGGAGTGGAAAATAATTGGTACAATACTCAGGCGGGTACGATTTTGTATGCTGCCTGTAGCCGCAATTTGTACATACAAGGTGTGGCCTGGGTGATAATAGTTCAAAATACTCTTACTAGATTTAATTATCTAGCTTTCTGACACTGTTGAAACAACTCGCAGGTGACACCGGCCGGGACAGCACCTCTGCCCTCTTCCGGGGCTCGCGGTGGAGTATCCCAAAAACTTCCCAAATTCCTGCTCTTGAAGTTCTCCCGCGCTAAAAATCGTTGACCAATCAGTCCAGCAACTTTCAAATGCTAAGCCACACACCACGGTTAACGAACACTCTGCTGCAGACTGTGTCACAGTTTATTTTCATTCCTTAGGTAACAAATTAAATTCATACAATATACCTAGATTACATTTAATGTTACATATGTAACTACCCTAACTTAATAACTTATTGGGCACAGCCCTGATTGCCTGTTTGGTTGTAGTGGCAGTACTATGTTCCCAGCGCCTAGCCCTCAGGGGGTAAGGAGAGGACGTCATGAAGGAGGAGGGTGGGGTCATCTGTAGCGGCCTGCAGCGTCAGGGCAATGGTGCGGGGGCGACATTTCCCATTCTCTCTACCCAGTGTATGACTTACAAATACCGTTATCTGGACCAATTACAAGACCACTATTTTATTTTATTTTAAAACATATTTTTAATTACAGGTACCAATGAGGCCCTTTACATAACCCCCAAAACTCACTGAATTGCTAAACCTTGCAAGTAGAGTGTTTCAGCTGCTTGTCAAATGTAATTTCCTTATTATTCTCATCACAATGTCACTCGTAACAGAATGCACTTACACTTACGCATTTTATGGATGCACCTTTTTCACTAATTTTTCGCAGTGATTTAATTATTAACACATATACGCCTACCTTACATTGTTACCCTGCTCGTTATCTCCTAATATTTATAATTCTTGCCCCGAGAGCCAGACTCTTGGATATTATTTGTGGAAAACCAGTCGCTTAGGCCAATCTGAATGTAAATATATTTAAAATTCTCTTATGCACCTTCGCGGTCTGAATAGGCCACCTTACATGCCTCCAAGAAATGAAAATTGCCTAACCTTTCTGTCCCATGCCTCACAAGAAAATCTATCGTACTCGCCTCAGTATGCCCTAACGTAAGCAGTGTCAGAACCTTCAATACGCTAGAGTTCGTACCCGTCTATCATAGCCCATAACTATTCCCTGTTCACGTGCCTGATCGCCTATCCTCAAGGGCTTCTTCTTTCTCCTATTCCTCTCTATGTGTTCGGAGGCGGCTTGCTTTCCCTGCCTCGTCCTGTCTTACTTTCTCTTGCTATCCACCATACTTTTCCGCCGGCTAAAGCGGAACCATTTCGATCTCTGGTCTCCTTTGAACGAGGATGCAGGGGAAGCTGGAGGATACTGCCTTCCCTTGCCTGGCAATGTGTTACCTGTTTTCACTCGTATTCCCTGAATGAACAATACATCTGCCGGGACGCCTCTTATTTTCTCTGGCCAGCCCTAACCTGACAGATCCTTCCTGGAGCATTTCCTTCCCCTACTCCTGTCAATGGCTGAGCATCCTTCATACCTACTGATGTTTTCTGTGGGTTGTCACGCTTCAACCTGAGTGACCAGATGTATACTACCTGTTGCTTCCTACCCGAAACAATCGTGGGCTTACGCTCAGCTTGATCTAAACTGTTTACACATCTCTGTTCTGTTGTTGATATTTCTGCACCTATGTCAATCGTCGTATCTAACAGTGTGCCACGAACAGTTGTTTTCAAGATCGGCGACTTACTGGACATGACCTCTTCTGTCTCACATTCCTCAGTCGCCTTGTCCAGGCTTATCTCAATATGACATCCTGCCACGCCAATAATGGTTTCCTGCTTTGTTGCGCCACCCAGCTGCATGAAACCCCAGCGCTGGGGAGCTGTTAGTTTTCCGGGGTCCCTTGTATCTCCATGTTGTGAATGGAGTGCCGCTCTTCTGCCAGCGGGTGAGAGGGTGTCTCGTTGTCCATTTTCAATGTGCCCTTCAATTTTTGTCCTAGTATAAACTGTTGGCTTTATGACCGTACCCTGAGGGTGTCCGAAAGTCCCTTTCAACTGGAGGGGCATGAAATCGGGATATCGCACGGTCGCGTGCTTCCTGAGATGTATACTGTTTGAACCGCTCCAAGATGGTGACCAAGCTGTCAGTATCTTCTACATTTGCCGCAACTATCACATTTTGGAAAAAAATGTGGCAAGTGCCGAGTCAAGTGATACACGAGGCGCGTCTGAATAAAAGGGTTTCAAGGAAGTCGCATTCGCTAACAATTTCCCTTGTGTTTTCAGAGGGGTTAACACCGTTCCTTCCTTTCAAGCGACCCTGAAATACATGCTGCATAAGCATCTCCTGCTGAAAAGGCGACCAATACTTAGCCATGAATGCAGTATGACACTGCCCATAGGTCTCCCATGTACCTGAGACCCGTTCTGCCCACTTCCTGGCTCCTTCTGTTAGTCGCGACATAACAGCTCTACCTTTAACAATTCCGCGATGCTAGACTCCTTCAAGTACTTGTCCATTTTATTTATGAACCATACTGGCAGCGGATGTCGGATAATCCCAGAAAATGCAGGCACCGTCTGCTCTAAGTTCGGTGTCGGGCTCAATGCTCGTTGCTGAATCTCTAAATTCCCCTCCAATTGCGGCAAACTATCTACCGGCGATTCCGTGGTGTTCGTCATGTGCCGCGTCGTCTCCTCTAGATATAATCAGGCCTTCATCACACCTACTTCCGCGATCAGCTCGTCTAAGTGGCGTGCTTCCTGCTGTAACAATCTCTCGCACCTTGTACAGTTGTTATCTATCTTAACGATTTCAGCCTGCATCTGCTCTTGCAATAACTTCTCTCTCGTCTCACACACACCCTCGTTTTGTACTACCATTCCCTTTATTTCCGATATTCTGTGATCCATCTCTATGCGCCACCCCGCTGAGAATTAGTTCTTTGTATACCTTAAAATTGTCCGCGACCTGACACCGACAACCACAACCAGTCGTCTCCAACTGTTCTAGCTGGGTCTCTATCCGAATTAGCCTATCCAATATCTACTGACACGTTCTATCATCATGTGTCGGCGCTTCCTGGTGGACACAGTGTATATGGTTACTTTCATAAGTAATTTGCAACTTTTTTTCAATGTCACCCACTAAATTACCACTACTCGTGGGTGGAAAAACAATGTTATCTCTCTGGTTGTCTTGTCTACTTCGTGGGGAGAAAACCTAGCCTGCTCGTCACTTATTACACTTCCTGACAATTCGTTACCCGCGCCCAGGTGCTCCAGATCTGCCGTATTGCTTGGCGAGCCAAGGTTGATCTGGTCCCGGAATCTGGCACTCGTGAGGATGCTTTAAAAATGCATACCTACACATGCAGGGTAACTACAACAAATATCTACAACACAACACTACACTACGCAGTAAAATGAAGCTCTGCCACGATGCCGATGTCTCCGCCAGCATTCTCTGAAACTGATGCAAAATAATTTAAGTCGTCGCTTACCACTCGTCTTCTGCGATGTGAAGTCGTGACGTCTTTTGGTTGTATCTGACCGCAACCTAAGGAAAAGACAGCACGTACCCCCGTGCTGCTGTCAAGACTGCATACAGGACACCTCAGAACTCCAACAGGATTATGCATCGCCGACATCGATATCAGCTGGGCCAGTAACTGGTTTACGGACCCTGTCTTGCATTCTCTGGGATGAGCTGTTCCGGACCTCTAAGGACCTCTGTTCTTTCGGAACCTATCGGCTGCTACGACCACCGCGCCGCTAAATAATTTTGTTCACGAGTTATATCGCTTCTAAATATAAAAGTCTCTCTCGATTTTCACCACTGAGCGCGTCAGGGTCGTGGGTTATTTGAGCACTTCGGCTGGACTGCCATATGCTACAGGCTTCCGGGAGTGTACATATTTTGTTCAATACTCAGGTGGATATGTTTTTATATGCTGCCTGCAGCCGCGATTCGTACATACGAGGCGTAACCTGCGTGAAAATAGTTCAAACAGCTCTTACTAGGTTTAATTATCAAGCTTTCTGACACGGTTGAAACCACTCGCAGGTGACACCGGCTGCAACAGCACCTCTGCCCTCTTCCAGGGCTCGTGGCGGAGTGTACCAAAATATTCCAAAATTCTTGCTCGCGAAGCTTTCCCGCGCTAAAAATCATTGACCAATCAGCCCAGCAACTTCCAATTGCTAAGCCACATCCCACGGTTAACGACCACTCGGCTGCAGACTGCGTCACAGTTTATTTTCAATATTTTCTTTATTTTCTTAGGTAACAAATTAAATTAATACAATAAACCTCGATTACATTTAATATTACATATGTAATTACCCTTAGTTATCTCTAATTGCCCATAATATTATAACTTAATAACTTATTGGGCACAGCCCTGA
Source organism: Medauroidea extradentata (assembly GCA_003012365.1). Classification (NCBI taxonomy): domain Eukaryota; kingdom Metazoa; phylum Arthropoda; class Insecta; order Phasmatodea; family Phasmatidae; genus Medauroidea; species Medauroidea extradentata. The sequence continues at coordinate 110,654 of PNEQ01025689.1, forward strand.
TTGGCTGTTTGGTGGTAGGGGCAGTCCTGTGTTCCCAGCCCCCAGCGGGTAAGGAGAGGACGTCATGAAGGAGGGGAAGGGGGTCATCTGTGGCGGCCCGCAGCGCCACGACAATGGTGCAGGGGCGACATTTCTTCTTTTCTCGGAGACATAAGTCACCCTCTACCCCAGTGTATGACTTACAAATATCGTTATCTGGACCAATTACAAGACAACTATTTTATATTATTTAAAAACATATTTTTAATTAGAGGTGCCAATGAGACCCTTTACAACGTTTTAGGACACGAAGGCTCATGGTGATAAATATTTGGCATGTCCACCATGATGATTTATATTTATGTTGTTGCCTTGTTTTTATTTGCATGTCGGCAACTGGAGAAGTTGCAGCATTGTGCATGAGTCTAGAGTTTGTGGTGTTGTCATGATTATGACATTGCTGCGTGTTGCTGTAACCTCAACTCATGCGGGGTGGACTATTGGAATGTATAATAAGCGAGAAGCATTGCCACTGCAATTACGTTGACGTTGAAATTTTGCACTCTGGTCCATATCTGAGGAAAATTTAATGGAGTGCATTGCTGCCAAGTTATGTGCCTGAATATTGAGACTTTGCCTTAGAAATTGTGGGTGGCCATACATCTTAACAGACATTAGTTGCATAAATATTATTGCAAAATATAAAAAGTAAATAATTGTTCCTTAGAAGTGTTTAATGTGTATTCTAAGAAGTTTGTACATGAAAACACCTGTATATTGTTTGCATGATAAATTATTTCATATAAAGGTTATAGGCAAGTGTGTGATGTCACGGGACTCAATACTGAGTTTTCATATGTATTTTGGGAACATCCCCTTGTCCCTGATTTGTGAGAGTGTTGGAAGTTTAATGGGTGATTGTGCCTTCGGTGTAATAGGAGGAATTGGATCACGTCAGTTATATGCTATTTAAAAGGACACGTGAGTGGGTTGTATATTCTTGTCCATCCCGTAACGGAACCAGATACTTACCCACCTAACACTTTCCAGGAATCTGGTACATACAAAATCAGATAATTATGCTGATAATAACTACCATTTACTTATCCTTAAGCTCTTAAAAATAGACATAAGAGTAACCTAATTTATAGAGTAGTAAATAAGGATACTTCAGTTAACCTAGTAGAACTACGAGAAACATGATCAAGTATTTCTCCTAATTTTTGTCTTTTCTCTGTAATATAGGTAGAGCAACTGTTCCAAAGGTATTTAACATTGAAGCTTGTTATTTGAGAGCCACCTTTTCTCCTGTGTCTCAAAAGGTTCTAAGACTGACTGGGCTGAAGTTAATGGTGCTGAAAGAGAACATTTTGTGGATCATGTGGAAGAACTTTTCTGCAGATGCACATTATATGCACTGTGACGACCATCAGAACTTCACTGATTTTTCAATGTGTACATGGCTCCTAAAATAAATAAACAAATGTGTTAGAGTTTGAATCTGTCTAGTAAACAGGTTTTGAAATTTTTATATTCAAAGTAGAGAAACAAAACAGTTTATTTTATACAGTGGTAACTCTTCTTCACACTACACAAAGGTACAGCACAGTCAAAATAACACTAAGAAAGTTTTAGATTTACATCATTTTAACTGGTATTTCCTGAATAGATGGATTTTTAAACATCCATTGAATTGAGCAACTCTTTTTCACATTGTTTCAGGAATATCTTATTACTATCTTATTTCTTGTTTCATTCCTACCTGTCTTACTTTTAATTCTGCCTTCAGATATTTGATTTCTTTTGTTACCTGTTTTTCTGTCATAGGTTTACCAAATGCTTGTTTGCAAGCCTTAATTGTAGTAACATATTCACAGCGAACAATTTTGCTGGTTAAACTGATATAGAGTTTGTGATTTATTGAATAGAATCGGCACATCTTTCACTAGCCACACATATGCTAACTATGCACTGGTTTCATCATTGCCTTCACTTGAATCAGACAATGATATTTTGCAAGACACTATTGACAGGACTGAACATGTGGTTCATACTAGATACCACCAGTGCTAATCCCAGCAGAACTAGCTAATATTTGAATTTCCGAGTAAATGCTGGTCCCTCATGACTCAACCACGTCCTGATGAGGTAGGTCATCAAGGTTTCCCTTAACAAATGGGGCATTAATCTCTTGTTTCACTGAATGCACACATAGAAATGTTTGGTGAAATTGATGTTTACAAGTTTCACAAAGTCATTGAATATACTCTTTCCTGCTATTCACTACCTTCACTCCCATTGACAATGCTGCTGCAGTTGCTACTGAAGACAGTAGGCTTACAGATGTCTCAAGTTGTTTGTAAAACCTATACTCTGGTTGTCTAGATGTGCTTCACAAATCCCGGATGTGATGTCCTCAATGGTCGTCTTAAAAGTGTTTCAGTACCATCTTGATGTGATTCTCCTTTTCATCACTGGCCAGCATTACTGCACACATTAGGTATCAGGATGTTGACATCTGTTTTGCTGACACCACACTGAGTTTAAAGAGCCATGGCATCCTCCATGTTGTGAAGCACAGCAAAATACAGGTCAACACACCTCTGTATTGTGAATAGTGCCCATGAACAGACTGAATGCAATGTAATTATTTGCCTCCAAAGGGTACGGGTATCATCCTCCTAGATAAGTGAAACTGCAGTACAATGACTTAAAAGAGTTCCTACAGTGACTTCCCTGGTCATTATGTGTGGCTTCACAGTTGGATATGGTAGACAAATCCCAGGTATTTTGCTAAAATGTGGCTCCGATGTGGATACCAATGTGGTATAATCCTGCTGGTGTCACTCTGAAAATTACTGAGGGGTAATCAGTGCAGGAACCTTAGATATTGCCGTCACATAATAAACTCTCTGCCCAACCTGTCATTTAGGATAGTGACTATACTTATTTACTGTTGGCACTCCTGCCAAAAGGTCTGACCATTATAAGGGATTGGCTTACCTGCTACCTCTTCCCACACCTAATTCTGTGTTTGAGGTGGTTCCATCATGAATACAATTGTATTGGTGAAGAAAATCCTGCCCGTCAATGTTTATTGCACTCACGTCCTGTTCTGTTTTGTTCTTTATTACAGCTATCAATATTTTGGTTAGAAATTTAGTTAATTCTACTTGTTGTCTTGACATACTATAGTTTGCACTGCATATGTTCCTGTTTAGAATTCGTTCACAATGTCAATAATGCAACGGATTTAATAATTTTTTCACATACACATTTTTTACTTCTTTTTTGGTTATTTACAACCTCATTTACACAATTATCATGACATTTAAAGCTTGTGTTCATATTCACAGTTTGGGTACGTTATTCCTCAATTAATGCTTGCAGTACTGATAATTCTGAAGACAATTTTCTTGTTAGCATTTACTGCAATGTTACACGAAGATGTTGTTAGTTTTACAGCTTTACTGTCACACTTTTATTTTTAACAATTTTACTACATTACAGTCTACAGCTGAACACAATTTATATTATAATATTAGTGTTAAAATTTCATTTGGAGTAGCCAGGTTCAGGTTAGGATGGATGATTAGGTTTAATCACATTTAAACAATAACTTCCTAATTTATTTTCAATTCTATCAGAAAAATAAAAAAAAAAAAACTTTATAAAATACAATAAAAATCTACCTATAATATAACTATGGTTTTTCCTTGAGAATATCAAAAATGTCCACTTCTCCATATTAATAGCATCTGAAATATTTAATCAGAAAAACAAATCCCCCTTTTTCAGTCGCTGTTCTATAGACAGTTTAGGTCACAACAACACACACATTATTGTCGCAAGCCCCTGCAGTGATCTCTGCCATTTTCGGTGTTACATTCGTTATTCGTGCATTGGCACCCATCTTATATATGTGCCCTGGCCTTGCCAAAAAACACTCCCAGCAGCCCATTGTACTGATGGACGTAACACCCAGACAACTTGCATAATGGATTGTATCCTCTTTACAATTCCAAGCCCTTCACATGATGTGCCTATACATAAACTCTGATAGGCTACTGCCATAAAACATGGTTTCTTTTGCTGAAGATCTGTTGAGTTGGCAATGTATAGTTTAGTGTGTTGAAGTTGGTACTAGTGTTTCAAAATTGCAGAGTGTTTGAAATAATTAAGGTCAGTTGACCATCGGCTGTTGTATAAGTGCCAAAAATATAAAGTTGCAAATTCACTCGTTGCTTTTGTTATTTACTGCATCTCACTTAATAGGTTATGGGCCCAGTATGCACAATGTAAGGTATGTCTATGATAGCACAAGCCTTGTATGCGAAAAATGTCTTTTAGGCAAGCAAACTCCAAAGCCATTTTTGTCAAGTGCCTCTAGGGCTGCTAAATGTCTTGAGCTGGTATATGCTGATTTATGTGATCCCATGGAGCAAATTTTGTTAGATGGTGCTAAATATTTCCTTTTGTTAAAAGATGATTACTCAGCATATAGAAATATCTTCTTGCTTAAAAATAAGTCTGAAGTAAAAGGATGTTTGAATAAGTTTATAATGCGTGCTGAACGAGAAACTGGTTGTAAGTTGGTTACTTTGCGCACAGATAATGGTCTTGAATTTGTTAATGTAGAAGTAAATTAATTGTTGGAAGGTCATGGTATTGTGCATCAGAGAAGTATTGTATACACTCCACAACAAAGTGGACAGGCTGAAAGTGAAATACGTACATTAGTAGAAGCTGCCCGCTCCATGATCCAAAAACTACACAAGAAATTCAAGGTTTAGGCCATAAATACGGCAGCTTACACATTAAATAGGACAGGGCCTAGTCCTGTTGAAGGCAGGACACCTTATAATTTGTTCTGCAAGAAGGAGGTAAACCTGGATGAATTTAAGGAGTTTGGAATCAATGTGTCAGTACATGTTCCGAAGGAGAAAAGAAAAAAATGGGATACAAAAAATTCCATAGGAATGTTCATTCGTTATGGAGACAAGACCAAAGGATACAGAGTATTTTTTGCTAAAACTAATAAAGTTGAGCTACATCGGGATATAATCTTCTTACCTTCAAGCAAAGAAAATACAGAGCTAAGTTTCACGAAAAGGAAGTTACCAATGAAATTTATGTGAGTGAAAATGACACTGTTACTGTCTGTCGGTGGGGAAGAGGTGATGCAATCCAAAGCGATAAGGTGCCTACAGCTACTATCAGTAAGGAAGAAAAATCTACAAGATGTGGTGTAGGAGATGAGGTGCTTAAAAATGCTGTTAGGGAGGAAGCAGAATCTACAGCAAGCAGTTTAAGACCCAGGAATACACTGAGAAAGCCGATACAATACGATGACTACCATTTGGGACTCTTGGTATATGAAGATGATGTCCCAGATACTTACGAAGCAGCAGTGTCGAGCAGAGAAAGCAGAAAGTGAAAGGGGGCAATGGAGTCAGAAATAAATGCACTGATTAACTATGGCACTTGGGTGTATGTCAAAATGCCTCAACATTGTAATCTAATTAACTGTAAATGGGTGTTCAGGCGTAAGAAAGATGAAAATGATAAGGTGGTATTATATAAAGCTAGGTTAGTTGCTAAAGAATTTAAAAAAAACTTAGGATCAAACAATGCTTACAGTCCTGTCGCAAGGTTACCCTCTGTCAGAATATTTTTTTGCTTTTTGCACTGTAAATAATTTACTTATTCATCAATTGGATATCTGTACAGCTTTTTTGAATGGGGAAATTGATGGTGTTTTTGTTTCATTACCCTCAGGTTGTGACAGTATTTGTATATCAGACAAAGACACTGTTTTGAAACTTAAGAAATTGTTGTACAGGTTAAATGATTCACCCAAAAACTGGAACAAAAAGTTTCACTCAGTCATGTTAAATATGGGATTTGTGAGATGTCAGCATGATTATTGCTTATACATACAGGATGTAAACAGATGTCAAACGTATGTGTTACTGTATACTGATGTTTTGCTTCTAGCTTCTACTGAAGCAGGCAGCATTGAAAGTGTTAAAATTTGTGTTGAAAAGCAACTTTAAAATGAAAGATTTAAGGTATGTTAAACAATTCTTAGGTATGTCTATCACACAAGATTTGAAAAGGAAGGAAATAGTAATAAATCAGGAAGGTTATCTAGAATGTTTACTGGATAAGTATGGTATGCAGGAATGTAATGTTGTAGCTACACCAATGGAGAAATATTTTGATCATAGTTCGTTACAAAGAGATTGTTCTGTAAATGAAGAAATAGAAGGTTGGTGTAGAATGTTAATAGGGTCTTTAATGTATGTCATGTTGTGTACCAGACCTGATCGTTGTTTAGCACTTATTATCCTAATTAGATATCAGTCATGTGCTAGTGATGATTTGAGATGTGCCCTAAAACATGTATTGCGCTATATAAAAGGCACACTGGAATTGTGTTTATATTTTTGCAGTGAGAGGAGTCCTGTTAATGAGGACATAGTAGGATATTTGGATTCAGATTGGGCAGGAGACAGAGTAGACCATAAGTCAACAAGTGGATTTCTATTGAAAGTCTTTGGTTGTCTAGTTTCTTGGGTATCCTGTAAACAAACTACTGTTGCTTTGTCATCAACTGAATCTGAATTTGTAACATTAAGTATGGCTACAAGTGAAGCATGTTGGTTTCCAAATTTGTTCAGATCAATGGTAGGTAGGGAAACTACAGTGTTGTTATATGAGGATAACCAACCGTCATAAGCTTGTGCAAAAACCCACAATTTCACCATAAACTAAAACATGTTGATATCAAAGTTCTTCTTGTTCGAGATAAGGTGTTTGATAATGTTGTTCACATAGAGCATGTGAGTACAGAAGAACAGATTGCTGATGAATTAACCAAGGCTTTAAGCAAAGAAAAGTTTGAAAAATTTTGTTCTGCGTTAGGTTTAATATAGAACAGATTTGCAAGTACCCAACCATGCCATTGAGGGGGTGTGTTGAGTTGGCAATGGCATATATTTTGTATGTATTGTTTAGTGTGTTGAAGTTGGTACTAGTGTTTCAAAACTACAGAGTATTTGAAATAATTAAGGTCAGTTGACCATCAGCTGTGAGAATGTAAAGCATTGCTGTATAAGTGCAGAAAATACAAAATTGCAAATTCACTCGTTTTTGTTATTTACTGCATCTCACTTAACAGTTGTATTTGACAATCCCTAGCAGAACAATCACTCAGCCCTGGTTCAAGGATCTGCAACAACCCCCTCCCAGGGAGGACATCTGGCTCATACCACTTGTTAAATAGTGTTGCTTTTGCTGCACCAGATTATGCAACTTCTAATATTAATATAATTTTTTGTTTACATTATCCAGGGATGATCTTGATACATTCTAGAGTGGTAGTCAGTCATATTCAAAAAATCTTCTTAGCTCTCACTTAAGGAAGTATGAAGACTGATGTTTTATGCTAGGGATGTACATGGGTAATATTCCCCTGGGTGAGAGTTACCAGCACCTATACAACATTGTGGCATATACTGAATCCTGTTGTGCTTAAATTACGTACTGTCACTAAGTTACTAATTTAGAATGAATGAATGGTAGTGTGGAGCGCTCGATATCTAAGTCATCAGAACTCACCAACTAGTTATAATAAATTCAAACTTTCCATAAGAAGAATAGAACAGGAAAGAAAAAATATAAAAAAGGGGCACTCCACAAGAGTCAAACATAACAATTGTGAAGAGATACACAAAAACAAATAAAAAGAAAAGGTATACATACTTACACACATACAAACCACAACACAGAAACAAAACAAACCATGATACAGAGACAGAGAAAATTACAGCATGTTAATAAGGCCAACAGGATGTGCTGGACAGTCAGGGGATTGTCACAGACATTACAAACAGGAGGGGATTCCCCACACAGCAAATGCATGTGCGTAACGCGAGCGTGTCCGATTTGGAGGCGTATAACAAGGGCATCCTCCTTGCAGGACAGTGGGATACGTCGCTTATTGGCAGCTGAGTCTTTTATGGCTCTGAATTTTTTGGTAGAAGGGAGCAAGTGCCTTTCTCTCTGCCAAAAGTTGCAAACCGAAACTCGTTCTGCATGCAGCGCACGACACACTGCCACACAAGGACCACAGGGTGGAAAGCTGCATGTTTCTTTGCTGCTGCATTTCCAGCGATGCCCTCATGCCCATGTGCACACTCAGTAGAGGCATCAGACTTGGAACCACCAGTGTACGAACAAATAAAATTCCTAAAAACAGATCATACAAGATTCCAGAAGACTTTAGCAGACACAAGCTGGCTTAGCGAATTCAGCCAGATCAAGTAGCACCAAACACCTGGTATGTCGCCCACGGTGGTTCAGGGAATGATTCATTCAGCACATCCTCGAGCATGCTACGTTGAACCCGGGATATGTAAATCGGACACACACAGGCTTGATGGCAGTATGCTGGGCATCATAAAGCTGTATGTAAAGGAATGGGGCAAAAGTCCTCACGCAATGGGTGTAAAGGGTTAGATAACACTTTTAACCCATAATGCAACAAAAGTTGTTCACGCCTATATTGCAATGGTGGTTCACTAGCCTCTGCACAAAAACACTTAACAATACAAAAATATATCAGAAGAGGCCAAAACCCCACACTTATGGCAATAGCGAACAACCTGTGTTTTCGCTATGGAGAAGTGAAAACCATAGCCGTCTGCCCAATCAGCCAGGTGGTGGACAGCCAGCTGGATCTGACACTCTGCATCACACAGAGTGGATGAACTGCAATATAACATTAAATAACCTGTATAAACGGTACAATGCACAGGGGCCGGACAACATATACAATGCTATTTACAACTATAGCAAACAGAGTGACACTAAATGCTACCCAGAGGTAATGCAGATTTATAAAATAAATCCCTAGAACACAAAAAGAGATATCCATGAAAACCCCATGCATGTAACTGTTTTAGGACACAATGATATCATGTGGTGTCATATGCCTTCTCTAGATCAAAAAAAGACACCAAGGAGGTGTTGTCGCTGTATAAAAGTATTTTGCATAGGTGCCTCTAAGCTGACTAGATTGTCTACTGCTGAACAGTGTTAGGGTGTCCAGCAAAAGTGAAATTATAATTTCCAGTAGATTTCCCCCATTTCTTGAGAAATTCCAGTACAGTGCTTTAACCGCGATACCATGTCAACTTGTGCTACCCAACCAAATTAACAATAACCATACAGATTTATGTTATTTTTAAAGGTGGCAAAGGTATGTCAAATATATTGCTTTAGTCCAGTATTTAATTAAAATAATTTCCTTTACACAAATTTGTAAATTGATTGAATTGTTGAAAGTCCTCTTTTGTTGCATTTGATGGTTCAGTCAACGTGAACAACACCGAAATGCATATGAATAAAATTGTTGGAAGACATTTATAAAACATGAGTGTCGAGCACAATGTCACATTATATTTATAATTATTTACACAGTACTAAATCAGATCACATTATATTTATAATTATTTTTACAGTTCTAAATCAGATCACATTATATTTATAATTATTTATACAGTCCTAAATCAGATATGCTTTTCGACAAAAATTTACATAAAATAAAATTTAACAGTTACGTAGGTTAATACCCTCCAGAATTTTTCACTTCGTCGTAACACTTTAAAACTGTGAGCTTAATTTATTTACATCACAGTTTACAAAACAACATACTGTACGTATAAATAATATTCGGTATAAGAAACAAGTGCTCAGGAATAAATATTTAAATTTTTAATTATAACCTAAATACCTTATCTATTTATTCGTGTTGCGCATCTATTTTCCCTGTTTGTGGGTGCAACAATTTAATCCTTGTTATTTTCACTGTTTTTGCTAGCGATAAAATTAATGCTGCATTTTGCCATACATTCCTGGTTTTTCATATGATGAATGATGGAAAATTTCGCTGTTTCAGGCGACATAAATTCTGTCAAATTACACGTCACAACTTCAACAGAATTGCAACAATATTTTTACATAATCCTTGCTGTCGCATAAATATATTCAATGTTCATTTAATTACAATGTTAACCAACATAAAAAATTACCAGGCACCATGAAAAAACAGAATAAATAAATGCATTAAAAAAAACCACGACTAAACTTAAACAGTACTCCGCCATCTTTCCGTCTACTTCGATATAGGCTTCTCGAATCATGCTTTCACTGTCAAAAAATGATTATGTTGATTAACTTTCAATTGATTCTCGAATTAAATGTGTTATTTTATATACAATGCAGTAAAAATTTAGCATTTATCTTGTAATATAGCACAGAATGATAGGAATTCGCAATTTTAAACAAAAATGGAAAAATTTGCGACTTTGCATGTCGTGAAAAGCATTTGTTTCTAGAAACAACTAAAATTACAGCAGTCAAAGCACCGCCCAATTTCTTGATGACGTAACAAAATGATTGGTGGCAGAGAAATTCCTGCAGAAAATAAAAATTTCAAGTACATTTCCAGCACATTCCCGACCATGAAAAATCACGTACAATTCCAGTACTTCCCGCAATTTCCCGATCGCTGGACACCATGAGTGTCAGCGAAAGCCACACTTCAGAGTTATCTGAAGTCCCCAAGATGCAAGGCAATACATGAGCTGAGTTTTAATCATTCTTTTCATTATTTTGCAGAGATAGCTAATCAGCAAAATCAGTTGGTAACAGCACACATCTCCCTTATCCTTCTCCGGCTTTAAAACTGGTATACGAGTTGGGACATCCCATTGGAAAGAGAAGCATCTGGAATGCCATATGAGATTAAAAAGCCTGAGTAATTTGATTTTTCTTTTAAGTGGCAAGTTTTATAGCATTGCACAGTAAATACCATCGCTGCTAGCAAAAGCATATTTCGAGGGGGAGAAGGATTTCTCGAGTACACTAAGAGAGAATGGCTAATTAAAATTTTCTCCCTGCCAAAGACCACAGTCTGTTCTTCACATCGTGCATTTAACGCCCAAAATGAGGGTGGGTATCGGTAGCTACTTGATTGCTGATAAAATATTTACCCCAATATGTTGCATATGTCTTTGGCACCAGTAATAACTACACTATGCAGAAGGAAGGGAATATTTACACTAAGAGGTTGGCCGCTTTTCTTTCTCACAAAATCCCAAATTTAATTACTGGTTGCATGTACTGTCAAATATGACAGAAAGACGGTCCAAGACATTCGTTTGCTTTCTGCAACCTAGCTTGCGCCCTGGTGATGCGAAACAGTTATATGTTCGTCTGAGTGGGATGCACTGCAAACCTGAGAAGCGTACGTCGCCAGGTACAGATTGCATCATTTCACTCATTATTCCACAAGGGCACATGACTATGCCAATGGGAGGATGACTTTGGGATGACAACCTCTGCTGCCAACACCACAACTGTAACAAAAGATGAGACTGCCATATCCACTTCATGAGGATGGTTTGCAATAAAGTGAAGAGTCTGTCTGTATCATTCCCAGTCGGCCTTTTTAATTACCCAGCATGTAGGAAGGGGCAGGGCAACATCAGAAACATAGTTTAAAACAACTGGATAACGGTCACTGCAAGGTAGACACACCAATCAAAGTGGGAGACCAGATGTGTGATGTAAAATGACAAATCAAAACACAAAGTGGTACCTGCATGAGTGGTGAAGTGTGTATGAGCACCAGTGTTCAATCGGAACAAGTTATTGGTGAGCAGAGACTCAACTACATGACTCGTTAGTGAGTTTTGAGATTGGGACATACTCTGACCTGACTCTCGTGGTCTGGACCTTTCGTGGCTCTCGAGTTCGACAGACTCCTCAATCTGTGTAGCCACATCGACAGTCTGGACACACACATCCTTCATCGGTCGACGAGCACTAGCAACTGTACTATAAGAAACAGATGGCAGAGCACTTGTGTGTCTCGCCAATTGAAACTTGGTCCAATATTCTGATTGTTTGTATGCTCTGTCCTCTTGCAAAACAGGGCATTCCTTTGACCACACTGGACGCTTGCCTTGACAGATGACACACACCAAAGATTTGCATTTCAAACTGTAGGATGTGCTGGTTCAGCAGAATTTGGGCATATTGCACGTGATATGCAATCGGCCGACGAATGACCGTACCTCTGGCAGTTGTAGCAACAGAGTAATGATGGAATGAACAGTTTCACTAGCACATTGTGATAACCAATTTTTAACGTTGCTGAAAATACTGTGATACCAAATGTCACAAACAGAGGGGCAGATCGTATAAGTACACCATCAGAATTTTTTGTGACTCAATGGACATGAGTGACACACTTGGTTTGGAGTTCCCACAACAGTTCTAATTCTGGGACTACGATGAGGTCGGAACACTAAATGACACCTTTGCTCAAATTCAGAGCGACATTGGGCATAACTTCAAGGGGAACTTCTTTCATGCCCTGTTTACGACCTTAATTCCCTGCAGTGCACCTGACTGGGCGATATATGATTTCTTAATCTACAATTCTGTACAGTTTTTTGTTTTCTTACAGTCCCTGACTGCACCACCAGCAGCACAATTGATGACTTTTTGGAGCTCAAAGGGCGACACTTTCTCAAACATGTGCACTTTGAGATGTTTTACTACTAGGAAAAGTTGAGCCTACAATTTTTTGCCACAAATAACATCCAAATTGCTGTCCAAATCAGTTCCATTATCATTCCATTGTCTTTTGTTTCAGCTGTTAAGGTAGCCACTCTGTGGAGTGTATTTGGAAGTCATGGTGAAATTCCCTCCCCCTGCTGAAAACTGTAGGACTCAATCTGTTTTTCGGGGGAAGCAGAAAATATGCCAGCAGATCAAACACCATGCAGTTTGTGCTGTTGGGAAGAGGACCTACCTCCCACAGGCCTAAGCAGTACATAGAATCAGCTGCCCTTAGCATATATTCACTGCAAATTACTACCCTAGTAACACACTGGGGCAAACCAGGGACAAATACATCCTGAGCGAGGCCAGCTTTATTCTCCTACCTAGAAAAACATCATAGGCTCCACACTATAGAGAAGACCTGTGGTGCCATTTCTGGGTGCTTGTGCTTGATTACACCGGCATATTCCAAACAGCAGTAACACGTCTCTCCAGCAGGTCCATGACAACACCTTCCGCAAGGACGGCATCAGTTGGTGCTACATGGGTGTACATGTACGTGGATATGGGCTCTGTACCTAGATTTGCCTGCTGGGCCAGTAGAAAGGGTTAGTTAAACAGTTACTAATAAAGGCACCCCTTAGGGTCACACAATCCGAGGGCAGCAATTATAAGAGAGGATAGGTACTCATTAAGAAGAATACTGCCCTGGCCACAGACAATGAAAGAGATAAGGAAGGTACGATGGGACTTTGTGAGATGGAAAGTAGAATGAGTGAGAGACTTTTGTCACCACTTAACATCAAGGTCTTTAGCAGTGATGAAAGATAACATGACGCGAGTATGAAGCAGCACAGGAAATTAGGTCCTGAACTATTTAAACACTAGAGTATTTGTGTTATGATGTAGCACATTTTATGATTGGCATGAAGAAATTTTTACTAGTGGTAAAACTTGTAACTATCTTATAATTTACACTTATATTATGAAAAAGTGTATACAGTAATATGCAACTAGTGCATTCTGACTAAATTTACTATCAACCAGAATATTTAATCTCTCTAATCTGGAGAGAATAGTTTTCTCAGTAATGCTCTGTTAATATTGGCACATTTCATTAGATATCTCGGATAGTGTGCACGGAAAAAACATACAAAATAGAAATTAATGAAAATTTGTCACATAATATAACTTTTTTAAGATCAGGGGCCCAACAAAATATCACTACTTGCTATTTGTACCGACGCAGCACAGCGCAAGTAAAATGGGTCTTATGTTGCATGTGTATGAGTTTTTAATTCCATTACAGTGCAACAAGACGGAATGCAGGTGCACATTTTCCATTGTACCCATAAAAGATATATTTAAATTGCCCCCTGAGTAGCAGCTAAAGAGAGAGTGAGAAATCTGGAAACAATATGATGTCTTCTATATCCACAATTAACACATCAGGTACTTCCAAATTCACTCTCAAAAAGTACTGCACACAAGAACTGTAAAACAAAAATTACTGATGTACACAATACGGAGAGAACAAGAATTTGTGCTATGAATACATAGCTCTGGTAATACTAATTTTGGGATTCAAAAGCAGTGTGACTAAGGCAAGAACAATTGCAGATTTGTCTATACAAAATCACTGCTAGAGCTTATTGCTACAGAAAACAAAACAATTTGTTTTTACTCTCCTGCACATGAAAATATGCGAAAATTCCTCACAGCAGGAAATAGGATAAAAATTTGGGAAAAATTTACTTATGATGTGTAGTTGCTTATTGTCAATACTAAAGAAAATATGCTTAAAATAAATATAAATGACAAAATGCACTCATAAATAATCTGTATTGAATAAATAACGTCAAGGGACTTTCAGTCGTTCTTTCATTCCCTTAGAATGCTGCTAATTTCTAATGAAAGTGTCGTTATAAACACAATGTGGACAGTAGTTAACAGTGTCAAGGATTCACAAAATCATTATTTTCAATTAATTTATTCTATTTCAGGATTTGTGCTTGGAGGAGTTTTCTGTTCATCAAGAAAAGATGATGTTTTCAAGCAATAAATATTCTTTGAAAAAGACATTACTTCAGTACCAAACAAATATTTATTTTATGTGGCTTTGAAAGATATTCTCAGGTTCCATTGAAGATGCAGGAGAGAATCTGAAAACGTCAGACAATGTCGCTACAATTTTACATACCTTTACACTCATATCCCTTGACAACTAATATATAAGTTCAACTATGACATATAGATTCACAACAAAGCAATAAATGCAAGCAGAACGACAACAAAACTAGCAAACAAATGCTAAAAATTAAAGAAAACTGATAAATGGGATAAATTCTTTACAGGATAGCACAACATGGACACAGCTGATGATTCAGACTAGATTAGTAACTGTATAGAGTCAGTGATAAAACACTATAAATAAAAAATTTCAGCTAGGTCTAATATACATCATATTGAAAAAAAATTGGCTACTCAACCATTGAAGCAAAAATCTTTAATTTTTACTAAGTTACAGTAAGGTTGATTTTATTATTATTATTATTATTATTATTATTATTATTATTATTATTATTATTATTATTATTATTATTATTAAACTTTAAATTTTTAGGGGACTTATTTGTCATGTTTGTAATGTGAATATATCAGTATTTACAATAATATATTTTGTGCAACAAATTTAAGAACTTGCCTACATTGAAATATTTACCTATTTTTCATTGTTTTTTATTAAATTCCCATTCCATTTATAGTTGACCTAATTGTAGTCCTTTGTGTCAACTCAGTCAAATTAAATTTATGTGTATCTTACAAGGTAACTGAAAAAACATACATCCATTAAATTAGAAATAACAGTTTGTGTGAGAAGTTTTCAATAAAAGGTGCCTGGAAAATAACTTCAGCAACCACTTGGTGAATAATTAGGGCACCACACACATGTAGATATTGTTTATGAATTTTTAGGTCAGTTAAAAGGTCAATTTAAATCAGCTATGGTAATGTTGCATTTAGTGGTATTCGTACAAAGTACAATGCAATTAGAAACTTATAAACTATTTTCATAACAAGATTTCTTTTTTGGTTCAATAATTATAATATTTATACGGGTAAAATTTTCAAGCCACAGAACAATAACATGGCACCATTCAGTGGCATAAAATGCAAAACTGTCACTCTTCCAAATTTTATTTTTAGTAGCAACTGCTTTGGTTGCACAGGATATGCTGTCTGCATGAACACGTGAAAAAGTGAAAGAATGGGCCATTGTCTACCTTCCAAAATAAATTAACATTTTACAAATGAGATCCAAGCATGGAATTCTTTCTAAGATAGTGCTAGTAGGCATAATATTGAAGGTAGGTCATGAAAACATAACTGGACCCAATGACTTAAAATAAATATTTTACGACTCAGTCCTTTCAAGAAAGTTCACAGAGAGTTTAAAATTAGGCCAACACTCCTCAAAATTGAAGTCTGGAGTGGAACTACGACGCAAAACAGTTTTTCTTTCGTTACACACCCAAAACTAGACACTGAGATGAAAGCAATAACTCCCAATTCTTGTGACTGTGGTCAACGTGACATAAATATATCACAAAGTCTGTCGCAAACCAGAGGGGCGTGTGTAGGGCCTGCTACTCAACAATAAAATGGCGGACATTTTTGTTGAGTTGGAGTAACTTTGCAAGTTTAAAGAAACTGTAATTAAATTAAATGATGAAGAAACCGTCTCATACTAACGTTTCATCTATTGTGCAAATTAGTTCTAAAACTAGAAACCACAGATTATTAAAAAAATACAACTCTTCTGTAAAATAAATGTCGTTTTTTATTTCATATTACATTCAAGTTAGCTATTTTGTTTCACAATTTAAATATTAAATATTAAATATATAATGCTCCAAGATTATCCATAGAAACATTTACTACAGCATAACTATATGCAAGAGCATAAAAATACACAGAAGTATTGTAGGGTACAGATACCTCATTGTCAGTCGTGAAGGAATATTAGTTTGCAGCGTTGCTTTTTAACATACATTTCAATTTTGAGCATAGATTCTAATCCAACACCTATAGAACAATTTTTTACATACATATTTCTTTGTCTGCAAATTCAGTCAAATACAATTATATGTCTTAACTTTACTTTAATTTTAAAACTAATGGAGTAAAATTTTTCAGTGTAGCTGTTCTTACAGCCACAATTTAGTTACCACATAATTTACAGACAAAATAAAAGTAATAAAATACAACAATAATTTTTGTAATATTGATATATTACTTCAACACATATTTTTCAAGAGAAAATTTGCTAACTTTTCTGTAAGTGTATTATTTGAGAAAAAAAGTATCTTTCAAATGTAGTTAGTAATGAAGTCATAAAATCAATCCTGTCGCAAATGTGAACAGTGTTAACTGAAATACAGAAGTACCACACATAGTAAAATATTAATTCAAAATTTATAAAACAGATATATTTGTGCATAATTTATCAATGCCTGATTTTCGTATTGTAACTATGAACTATCTGCATTTATTTAGTTTCGTACATGTGTGAAGTTACTCTTCATTACAATGTTCTCACAATGGCCAATGATATTTTGAAAAAATTATATTTAGAGATTTATATTTGCAAAAACTGAGTAGAGTAAGTAGATGCTGTGTATTTAGTGAGCAACGAAACTTACAACTGTGTCTGACCGCATTATATTAGATAGTCTGAAGCATTGCCCAACCTAGACAGGAGGTCAAGTTTACTGCTGTGAGGTAGACTGCTGTGAAGTGGGTAACTACCATGAACCCAAAGCTAGATCTATCCGTAGTAGGTAGAGGGCTATAGTTAAAAATAGATAAGTTTTCACACATTTACGTCTCCAATATTAAGAATTATATTTTACTACCAGGCCATAAAGAAAATAATTACAAATACACCAAAACATAAACAACTGGTTCAAGTTACACTAGTAGTTTTATTATACTTTCAGAAAAAAAATTTAAGCCATAAAAAATGCCATCTAAATGAAGTGTTAAGTTAATATAACATGTATTTATGATTTTCACCAGTATATACAAAAATTAATAGCTTAGCAGTTTTTTTAAATAACTGTAGAACTTAAGAGACTTTAGCTAATTAAATTTAAATTTTAATTAATATAAGCACACATTACTAAACGGTTTCAAATTGGCTTCTGTTATGGTGTTTAAAAAAAAAGTTACATCATGCTACTTAATACAATTTGTGCCTTAATTAATAACAAGCTGAAAACTTCAAGCCTTATTATATATTCTTGATACATGAAGAAAGCAATTTAACAAATACTAGAAAAACATACATTGCTCATTTAAAATCTATGTTCATGTTGAAGTGCAAATAAAACAAAATCTTTGTTACTGTAATTGCTATGATGATAATTTATATATAACTTTAAAACAAAGCGGAAAAAATACATTTCTTACTCGCTTAAGTTGATAATACTAGAAAACTTACAATAACATTCAATTCTTACTGTCATTACAGGAAACTATTTAAAGTGTTCATTCAGAAAAATTCTGCAAAATAAAAATAGTATTACCAGAAATAACATTAAACGTGACTAGTTTCTGTACCTAGGCGAAAGCTTCACTTACAGAGGTAGGTGGGTAGTTTCTCACACATCCTGACTGTAGACCATGAGTGCTTCCTTCAGTGTATGAAATATCTGCCATTGGAATCTCATCGCCCTAAAAGTTATTAAGTTATTATGAACACAAATAATTGTAGGCAGTACACTACAATTCAATTTAAGTATAAATTAGGCCGTTCACTTCATCCACTTCTTCTACATAATGTGTTGACTTGTCTCAAAAGGTTGTTATATGTTATTAATACAATTTATTATATATTTTATGAGAGTTATGAAATTACCAAAGAATTATTAAAATTATGCATGTTTACCATACCTAATTAGCATAAATATTTTAAATCCAAAACACAAACTACCAAACAAAAATAAATAAAAAACAGTACAACAGGAATTTAACTATACATAATATGTTCAATAAAAAACATAATTATTTTTATAACTGCATTTAACAATACTAAAAGGAATTTTAAAATAATTATCCAAAAAGAATTAGATCCAGCTATAACTGTTTGACCTAATAATAAAGTGCTAACACATATGCCCGCTAATACACACACACCTTCTACCTTATTAAGTGTTTATAGGTGTATAAGTGCAAATAAGCTCACGCAATTTTGAATGTATGCAACATAGCTTATCACTCGGTACATAAGGTTGTAATATAGTTTATTTAATTTACTGTTAACACAGGCTTCTATGCAGTTAATTTTTCCTTGGAAACAAATTTAGTTTTTAAAATGAAATCTTCAGTTCAGTTCCAAACATGTAAATGTTACAATAAGCACATTCTTACTTATAACCCAATGTTTCAAGGGCTCTTATATTATGACTTTCGTTTTACGTATACAAGAAAAAAATAACGTAAGTTCTTACTGATGGATTTATTTATTCAGTAAAAAGTTGAGATGAGTCATACTGACTCGTTAATAATATCTATATAATTATTATAACATACAAAATGAATATTGTACAAAGGACAAAATGTTCGTTGTATTGTTTATACACTCCTCCACCACTTATCCGGCATTCAGTTATCCAGTACTTCAGTCGCCGGCACGCATCTGACGGCCATTACTATATTTATTAAATTTTTTTTAATTAAAAAGAAATTTTTATTTGTAAAAAAATTTATTTATATTTTGCCTGTTAGTAGCTGAGGTTATTAGAGACGTAAACATGAACACATGTATACATTTTTCTGTAATAATTGCTTATTAAAGACAATCATGCCTTGTCCGGGACTCAATCCCAGAACCCTTCATACAGAGAACCGGCGCGCAACACACTGTGTCACGGAGGTCGGCTTGATGCAGGCAGGTGGGTGGATGAGCAGTAGAGTGCCGGTGTGCTATGACTATTCTCCTCTAAACAATAAGGGCCGCGCAGTTATATAATCGCCAACCCAGCCACCCTACCCAAGACGAGTACGTAAATCCCTGCACGCTAAGACCCGCATACCTCTCTCGTAATGTAGCAGTCTGCTGGAAAGTAGGATATCGGGTGATGAAGTAACTGCACAGCTCGCTCACACACGTATGTAAATTTGAGTTGTTTTTGTGTTGTGTTGCACGGTGGCTACTAAAATGACAAATGCGAGTTCTGTTTCTATTAAAAAAAAAAGTTACCTGCTAGAGCTTGGGACAACATACCCAACCAACACAGTTTTGCACAAGGCTTGGCAAAAACTGTGGCCAACCTTAGCATTTGCAGACGTGACCAACGACAAACAAAATGAAATTGATGATTTCAAAGGCTTTGAAACAACACTGAACACGCTGTTGCAGTATGCCAAAAATATTACCAACCCAAAAGTTTACGAATTGGGCCTACGTGATGAAAATGTTAAGGAATGGCTTCAAGCTAACATTGACGTCCCCGTTGTTCATCACGTCACTGACTAGTCAGTAACTGAATCTGTCACAGGTGTGACAAAGAAGAAGATGATGATGATGATGATGATGATGACAGTGTCAGTGATGACTATGAAAAACCAGCTGCAAAAATCATGCAAGATGAATGTCTGTATCATGTACAGTGCTTAATAACTGGTCTGCAACAGAGAAGCTATTCCTCTGAGCAACAAATATTGTCCTTGTGCAATATTCAGAAGCAGTTAATAAATGAGAGGCCAAGACACTTAAAACAACAATGCTTGACAGATATGTTCACAAAATTGCCAGCCTCTACGAATACACGCACTGAAGCAAGTGATGCAACACCCGGCATGAGCGGTATGGCAACACCGAGAATGAGCGGCGTGACTAATCCCGGCAGAGCAACTTGTACGACATAAGTGATAGTGATTAGGCCGGTAAATAAACACGAGCCATTTGCAAACTTTAGTAAACTCGGAAAACTGACTGTTTGCATGTTACATACATACCTATTACTGTGTAAATATTTCATAAGTAACTTAGTGTATGTAACGTATAAATAGTACATTATTAGGGGTGAACAGTTAGTGGAAATAACTTACCATAATTAATAAAAATATATGTATGTGTAAAATCTACAGACAAGTAGCAATTACTTGGGGTAAACAGGGAAACTGCTGACACTACGAGCGGCCAGTCACAGCTGGTCAATGAGTCAGCGAGCGCTGAGCGACCATCCAGGACGAGACAGTTACGTGTGTGGAGAGGGGGAGGGAGAGCAGCTGATGGTCACGCAGGTACCATCAGCGTCTTATTAGTATGTAGTAGGTAGTATTTACATTGATGATTTTATGTGCGATCAAACAATTTTTCACTGTATTTTAATAATAATTAATAGCATCTGAACTAAAAGTATAGTATTAAATAATTTTTGGCACCATTACCGTATTTATCAAAATTATTATTTTTTATTTTTTCCTTCAGTTATCCGGCAAATTCCAATATTCTGCACACATTGTCCCCCGAATATGCCGGATAAGCGGTGGAGGAGCGTATATATAAAACTCTACTATATATAACAAATGTAATGCAATGAGTAAAACTAATGCACACGTGCACACATGCACGCACAGTATTGCCCATTCCCCCCCACACAATCACGCTCACTCCCACGCACAAAACCCACATGCATACACCCCCATGCATACACACACACCTGCATGCATGCACTCATGCGCGCGCACACACAGCAAAACATTCATTATACATCATACAGTAAAATGTATCCTTGTAAGATCAGTAGAGTGACAACTGCAGGGTGATTGTAAATAAAACTTAATGTTAGGAAGTGTATGGTTTACTTTAAACAATTTCACTATTTTTTTTAACAACGGGAATCAGTAGCAACAAAAAAGACATACAACGTATACATGTACAAGATTATTACTTCTACGGATTTTATTTTATGCTATTTATTATAATGGCACAGAACTGCACAATGAAGAAAATAAAAAAATAATACAAACTGAACTGAAGTAAGGTTGAGTCATAGTTGAAATCCTGGACACTCCAAAACCAGCAGTTAATGTAAACACCACGCCAGGTTTCTAAAATTCTATCGTGAGATGTAACTGTCTGATTTAAATAGTTCAAGTTTCAAATGAAAAATAGGCGCCCTAACAATAAACCTTGAAATATATTATTTGCATTCTAAAACAATATCACATAAATGTAATATAAAACTTTTGAAATGTGTGAAAAGGGAATAGTAAGTCAGTTAATTCCGATATCCTAGTTAAAATATCGCAATAAAATTGGTTTGCAACATAAAGTTAACTTTTACATAGAGTTTTTATACGTATAATTAGAATTAGGAACTGAGAACTTTATTAAATTATTATTCTTTAGTCGGAAGTAGAACTTTAACAAAAAAAATTACAATTTGCTTGATTGATTAAAAGTTTTACCCTTAACGTAATGAAAAGCATATCAACCCTGAACATTAAAAATAATTTTAACTTACTTTTAGTGTCAACAAGCTAACTTTAGTAGTTTCTAAAAAAAAGCTTGCACTGCGAAAATAATCATAAATTCGGTCTAGGATGTGCTGCTTTTCATGGATGGTGCCATGTCTTGAAACTACTTGCAGTGACTAGCTGCTATGAAATCTATAATGAATATAGTGTCATTGAGGATTTCACCAAAACCTTTGAGAACAAAAATGGCTCAAGAGAAACGAACTCAGGCAGGGTATTTTTCCTAATATCATGTGCAGGCAGTATTCTGCCAAGTGAAAATATCTCCACAGTACAAAATTATACCAAGACATTATTAGAAATTAAATCAGTAGATCCAGGCACTCGGAATATGAAATAGAAACAGCAAGGATGGTCAAACACGCATTTGAACTTGGTCACCTTGAATGGCAGTCTAGGATTTAACCAGTGCGCCACTTTGCTTGGTGTAAAGCTCAAAACAACTTTTCATGTCAATCTACGCTAGTTTACTCAATTAGTAGCATTCTCTTCTAAATTGAGGGATTGATTTATAATTAGAGTTACTGGCATTTTAACACTACCTCACATCATTGGTGACAGAAACGTAACTCAATTTGTTCGACAATTTCGTTACACTAGTCCAGTTTGAAGACAAACAAAGAATAAAATTGTGGCCTTTGGGTTTTACGGCTAACTTATGATTTGATTAAAGCGGGAAATTCTTGCTAGTAAAATTAGAAATACCAGCTCAGTTCCACGTCTTTATATTCTCCAGTAAAGCTTTTGCTTACAACATGATTTTGCCGCAAGATATAGCTCCTTTCATGATTCTTGACTACTGGCTTCAGAACAATGAGAACAACAAACTTAAACTTTTTTCAATTGACAGAAGACAACAAAAGAATATACTTTTTTTTTAGGCTGTTTGGCTACACACTGCCGCAAGTTCACCATGAAATAGCTTGCATGCTAAAATTGAACTCGTTGCTGGACACTAGTCAACTAATCAGTACAACATCATCACAACATACAAGTGATTTGACTACATAATGAAAACTGTAAAGGCGAATCTTTCATACGTTTCTAGTTGCTTCCTTTTATTTTTACCTTACTACTGTAGTTATATTGATTCTTGTATGTATACTAATGAAGACAATAAAGAAAATGCCAACACTGGCAGTCTATCTAGTTGTGCCAGTGCCCTTTTGGTTTTCCTGCACAGCCCCACTTCATAACCGCGACTTCACACCGACCGCCCTCTCCAGCCATCTTTTCAAGACTCCCCACTACATCAAATCGTCCATTCCCGACCGACAACACAACTAGACTCCCGTTCGTGGCGAACATGCGCTGTTGAAGCCACCCGGCGGAGTGATACACAAGGATCCAACTTCTTTTAAATAACAGTCAGTTGAGATTTATATAGATGGAAAATTACTTAACACAGTTACAGATAAATTTGCACAACTTTCAATTGCACAGTAACAGCTAAATATTCATTAGTTTACTAATTGGGAATATGCTGCATCATCAATCTGTCATTGATTACCACCTTTTAAGAGTTCTGTTGCGCATGACACTACCACCCACTATGATGGCCTAATGACCTGCTGCTCTCACTGCATTCCAGCATGCCTCTGTACGTGCCTCCAGGCGTCTGCACTCTGACCTGCCTGAGAGATAAAGCCCATTCCAGATGAGGTGAGCTTAAGAGTCTACTTGAAATTTCCAAAATCGAAATAAGGCAAAATATAAGAAAAAGTTACTTAGGAAATTTGTTCAAAATTAAATTAGCTTTAAAATGAGTCAAACACTATATAAATCAGATAACATTGACCTGTAACATTTAATATCTTGCCTTAAGAGTTAAATTTAAATTTTGAATACAATTTTAATGTTACTTTCTCTTCTAGCACTCCCAATTAATGTGTTGGATCCCGCCGTATACATCCATACACTTGGTTAAGTTGGCCTAGTTAAAAAATGAAATTACTGTATGATAAGAAGTCAAGTACGGGCTACGAGCCAATGCACGTCACAAGGGACAGATTAAGCTGTGTGCGGCCTTGGTGTTCGACAATGGTCCAGAATAACTAAAAGGCCAAGAGCTGAACTATATATATTCCTAGAAGGCTACTTGACAACTATCAAAACATAAATAGCTGAAGATACAATGTTTAATATTATTAATATATGGTACATGTGTAAAGACTACTAATTGAAAATGTTAAGGGCTTGTTCCTTACTGTTTTCAGACTGGTGCCAATAATTCAAATATTTTTTAACCAAAAACTTTGAAAAAATTTGACACAATATGCAGTCACATGATGCACAATACTGTGGATGCGTTTTTAAAAATTATGTACCATTCGTCAGCCAAAAAAAATTTGCTTCATTTTGGCTTATTTTCACAATAAAAAATGTGGTAAGTTTAGGTGATGACATCTAAAAAACTGTTCAGTACATCGTTACAAAAAAATTCAGCTACAAATTATGACATATAAGTGTAAAAACAGTGGAGCAATATTTTTCAATGAGTAATAGGTAGCAATGAAAAAAAATATTTTCGAAATCACTGCAAAACTAAGGAACAAGCCCTTAAGTTTCAATATTCAAGTTACTGTGCTTTACTCTATAGGGTGCCTGTGCTCTTGTACTACATAATAGGTGAATATAAAAATACGTGCGATTCCATTCCAAAGTCAAAACACTTGCCAGTGACAGATTCTTTACGCGCAGAATGTACGTTTCAAAGCCAAACCGGTAGAAAAGGTTGGGCCGTCACATCTGTTTCGAGTAACGGTATTCTGAAGGTGGGGGTGCGTGGCATTACTGCAGGGCAGCGCTCCCACATCGTGTCTTTGGCAGTGTGCAATTCTTATCTGGTTGCAGACTACCTTCTTTTTCCAAGAACCGTCAAGGCTTTTGTAAATGCACTTTTCATAGAGTCTCTTACCTCCCATTTGTAGACACGAAACAATCGTATTGTGATAATCGGTAAGTTTAAGTATCACATTCTTCACACGAGAGTTCCTGCTGAATTATTTCTCTAGCAAGTAAATATAATTGAACCAGAATTCCCAAGCCTAATAAAAGGAGCAAGTATGATTTTTTTTTTTGTTTGTCTACATGCTAATTTGCATTTTATAATACTGTTAACTAAACTCTCTTACATATATAAATGTATTATTTCAATAATATAATTCAGTCACTTATAAATTGGCCATCTACTTATTTACTAGTTGTTATGTAGAACTGTTTCTTGATCTGTTTTATTCGTTGAACATGAAGTGTGTGTTCATTTCAAGAGTTTGTCCAACTATCCCAGTTTCTCTAGTTTATCATGTGAGATAAGTACGGATGAAAGGAGGAAAAAAACCCCTCACAAAAAGAGATTTTTTTTCCAATTCACTTTGCCTGGCTAACCAACACTGTTGTGTTATAACTATATTTAACTGTATTATATGAACCTTCCTATATGCCACTCAGAACACCTTTTTCCTCAATATTTTTAAGGGAAATATTACTTTGTATATATTCTTAATTATGGTTATAACAGCCTTATCTATGTGTTCACAAATTCTCAATATCGCCTCGACTGACTTTTGCTCAATGTTGGAATTGCACCACAACTGAACCATTGAAAACTTCTTACTAAAATAAATATTTCTCTTTGTATTATAGTCACAAAATTTAAGTTTTGAATGATTTAATGCAATTTAAGATGTGCCCGAATCTCAAAAGTGTAGTGTTTGCCGGAATAACATGAAAATTAAGACAACCTACTGCTAAACTGGATTTATTTGCTTGGACATACTCCATTGCAAAATAAATGACTGTCAAAACAAAACTACAAATAAGACAAGAAAACATAAATAAGCAGAGTATAATTTAGTCATCAGGATACATACACAACATGAAATTCCAAAACTGGAATCTGGTCAGATAAAACAAGGAACAAACAGAAAATAAAAGAAATAACAAAAATAAAAAACCTAAGTTGACATGCGACACAACTATGAGACAAAACAACACGAACAGAAATACAGCAAACAACACAACAATGAGACGAAGCAAAAGACAAAGATGTCGGACACAAACAGAAAAAACAACAAATGACACAAAAGATGAGACGAAACAAATCACTGTAGTTTTCCAAACAGCCAGTATTAACGACGTTTCAGGAACTAGAATCTGTTCCAGTCATCAGGTAGACACACAGGGTTCAGGAACACGAGTGCGACTGATGAGACTGTAAAAACCATGGGTTTATGTAGGGTAAAGCCCCTTATCGATCGTGCTCAGCCAATGGGAGACGAGCTGTCTCCTGTTTGGTCATGCAGCATGTATTAACTCTGATTGGTTGTGGTGCGTTGAGTATTTGTTTTTATTTTGTGCTGTAAATTTGTTTCTCTTTTAATCAATGGGATCCACATATTTTTTTAATTCAAAGCTCTATTGACTGAAAATATTGCTATTGCTAATAACAGAGGCTGATTCTTTTATTTTTCCTTTTATTTTGTCAGTTTCCTGTGTAAGTGGTTTAGAGTTTTCCCAAAGGATTTTGTGGCTATTTTCCCATGCATGTTCAGCCAGTCTAGATTTTTGGGATTCACTTTTTTTACAATTGTTTTTTCATTCTTTGATACGGGTTGATAGAGCTCTGCCAGTTTCACTAATGTTCTGCCAGTTTAACTAATGTACATATGGCTGCATTCGCTGGGCATACACAGTTGTGTGTTGTAGTTCATCTGTTGCTGGTTTCACCCTGGTAACCATACTTTTAATGGTTGCTTTAGATCGGAATGCTGTTCGAAGTCCGTATTTGTTTCCTAGACACCTTATTTCTTCAGAAAGACCTTGAACATATTTAATATTATTATTATTTTATTTTTGTTATTTCTTTCATTTTCTGTTTGTTCCTTGTTTTATCTGACCAGATTCCAGTTTTGGAATTTTATGTTGCGTATGTATCCTGATGACTAAAGCATACTCTGCTTATTTCTGTTTTCTTGTTTTATTTTTAGTTTTCTTTTGACAGTCATTTATTTCGCAAAGGAGTATGTCCAAGTAAATAAATCCAGTCATGCACTCCCATTGCACAGTCCTTTCAAAGATCATATCAATGCTCGGTATGGACCCGGTATGCATATTTCTCTGAGGAAACTGGAAAAGACAATGGTTGATCTATCATGATGTTGCAACAACTTGACTTTTCTCTGCAAATGCCGCAGTGAAGGTGTAATTCTTAAGGGTCTTACAGTCAAATCTCCTGTGAACAGCAAACAGGCTCAAAAAATAGCCCTGAAAGCTCGCCAAAAGCTGCTGAGCGAAAGAATTTCTGCCTATCACTGTCAAAAATCACAACTGAACAATGAAATATCGGCAATACAGCTTTAACTACAGTCCATAAGATTTTAATGGCATACATCAGTCCATCAAAAATCTTGTCCAGAAAAAATCTGTCAAGTGTAAAGAAAGGCAAAAAGATACATTTTCCAAGCTGACCAGTACTGTGAACACCAAAACACCCTCCACACCAAAAAGAATTAACACAGTTATTAATGCATCCTCAAAAAAATTTGTCAAACTGCGAGGAAAATGTCTTACAAAAAGGTCTCAATTTCTGCATTGCTCCACGACACATTCCAGCACTTGACATAGTTTCATCTGCTGAGAGCGCAATATAGAAACTCCCTGCTGCTAAACAAGATGAATTTCGCTGGACTGTACGGACAGCGATTAATTCAGCTGGCTCACCAAAACCTAATATCTCTCCTGATGAACTCAAAACCATCAAAAATCTAAAATCTGATCCTGACATTGTAATCCTTCCGGCAGACATGGGCCGTGCTACTGTATTACTATATAAATCAGATTATGACAAAAAAATCACAGATCTCATTACCACTGAACAATACACACACCTTGAAAAAGACCCCACTACCAACATAGAATGAAAAGTGTACCAAACTTTGAAAAAACATCAAAGTCACTTTCGAGACAAAATAAGATCAGAGCGGACGCCACACAGCAGTAGATCACCCCACATATATGGTCTTCCAAAAATCCACAAACCTGACATGCCTCTGCGCCTGATTATCATCTGCTGCAATGCTCCATGCCAAAAACGATCAAAATATCTTCTAAAAATTGTTAAACCCCTCATAGGGCAGACGCCAACTTTTATCAAAGACTCGAATCATTTTATATCCATAGCCAAAACATTGAAAATAGAAAACACCGACACCCTTGTGAGTTTTGATGCCCAAAGCCTTTTCACCAATGTACCTGTGGCTGAAACTCTCAACATTGTCAAGGCTAGGCTGGAAGCTAACCCAAACCTAAAAGACAGAACAACCATACCAATTCTGTCCATCATGGAAATGATTACCCTCTGTGTCACCACAACATACTTCCAGTTTAATGACAGTTTCTACAAACAAACAGACGGCATGGCAATAGGCTCTTCACTTTCACCATTCATAGCGAACATATTCATGGAGAATTTTGAGGTAGAAGCACTTAGCCAATGCAATAGCCCTCCTAAAATCTGGCTTCGTTATGTAGACAAAACTTTTACTATCTGGCAACATGAACATGAAACCCTGGAGGAATTTGTGAACTTTCTAACTCACTGAGGCCATCAATAAAGTTCACCTATGAGAAAGAAACCAACCACAGCATTCCTTTTCTGGACATACTAGTTAGCAGGGAAAACAGCAGTCTGGAAACCAAAGTATACAGAAAACCTACACATACAGGCCAATACCTACATTTTTAACCCAATCAACCTAAAAGTACAAAAACTGGCATAATTCGCACACTAGCCAACCGAGCTGAGATTATTTGTTCCAACAAGATATCCGTAGCTGAAGAACACAACCAAATAAGAAAAGAACTCACAGCCAATGGTTACCCAACAAACACCATAAAAAAGCACATGAAATCTAACGGAACACTTAAGCCCACACAAACAGAAAAACCATCAGGAACCCTAGTTATTCCGTATGTTCAAGGTCTTTCTGAAAAAATAAGACATCTTGGAAACAAATACAGACTTCGAACAGCATTCCGATCTAGAGCAACCATTAAAAGTATTTTTACTAGGGTGAAACCAGCCACAAAAGAATTACAAACACACAACTGTGTATATCAGATACCCTGCGAATGCGGCCATAGAGCTCTATCAACCCGTATCAAAGAACATAAAAACCATTGCAAAAAAGGCGAAACCCAAAAATCTAGACTGGCTAAACATGCATGAGAAAATAGCCACAAAATCCTTTGGGAAGACTCTAAACCACTTACACAGGAAACTGACAAAATGAAAAGAAAAAAATCAGCCTCTATTATTACCAATAGCAATATTTTCAGTCAACAGAGCATTGAATTAAAAAATATGTGGATCCCATTGATTAAAAGAGAAACAAATTTACAGCACAAAATAAAAACAAACACTCAACCCACCACAACCAATCAGAGTCAATACATGCTGCGCGACCAATCAGGAGAAAGCTCGTCTCCCATTGGCTGAGCACGATAAGGGGCTTTACCCTATATAAACCCATGGTATTTCAAGTCTCCTCATCAGTCGCACTAGTGTTCCTGAACCCTGCGTGTCTACCTGATGACGGGAATGGATTCCAGTTCCCAAAACGTCGTTAATACTGACTGTTTCGAAAACTACAGTGATTTGTTTCGTCTCATCTTTTGTGTCATTTGTGGTTTTTTCTGTTTGTGTCCGAAATCTTTGCGTTTTGTTTCGTCTCATCGTAGTGTTGTTTGCTGTATTTCTGTTTGCGTTTTTTGTTTCGTCTCATCATCGTGTCGCAAGTCAACTTCGGTTTTTTATTTTTGTTATTTCTTTTATTTTGTCTGTTCCTTGTTTTATCTGACCAGATTCCAGTTTTGGAATTTCATGTTATGTATGTATCCTTGATGACTAAAGCATACTTTGCTTATTCATGTTTTCTTGTCTTATTTTTAGTTTTCTTTTGACAGTCATTTATTTTGCAATGGAGTATGTCCAAGTAAATAAATCCTGTCATGCACTCTCATTGCACAGTTCTTTCAAAGATCAAACCTACTGCTATTTTTATCTTTCATGCTATTGTTCGAGCCTTAAATAAAACTTAAGTACAGCTTTTAGTCTGCTTTATCTTCATGAAATAAACACTCAATGAGCATGCTTGAAAATCAACTACATGTTCTAGCCTTCAGGTAGAACACATTGTGTATGAGAGAAGGCCGGGATGAGCATTGGGTTTAGCTAGCAAGGAATGTATGTGTCACCCTCAGACCCAAAGAAAGTATGAAGTCAGATGAGGTGAGGTGAGTGTGGAACAGTGACGTAATAAATGGGAGTTCCCCGAGAAAAAAGTCTGCCATGTTTCCCACATGCAAAAAATCCAGGACCGAACTTGCCGGGATTGAACCCGAATTGTCTACGTGAGAGGCAAAAGGTCTGACCTCTCGAAAGCAGCAGCCCCTTACTCAAAGTACATGCTTATAGTACAAAAAAAATTAATAAGTTAAATAATTACAAAAAATAACATTAAAAGTATTGTTATCACTTAAGCGATTGTGTCTTCTAAATTAGTTTAACATGATTAAAAGTGTTGCGTTATATATTACAAGATTTATAACATATTTATACACTTAGCTATATTTTATTTTGTGAAAATGTACCCCACGTACTCAAAAGTTTGATAAATATAGCACATTTCAAAGAAAAAATGTACAAATGTTAATTTTTTCATTAATTGCTGTTAACTTTATTTTGACCATGAAATTAGTGAGTTTCATAAGTTTACAAGCATATATAATGTATTTTGAAAATTCATTATTGTAAGGAACAATGTTTCGTGTCGTGAGAATGGGTGGGGGAAGGTAGTAGGGGACAACACTGGCACAGTGTCCAAACACACTTCTGTCACCACTATACAATTTGGATTTGATTCCTGGCAGAGCTATTAACATATTCTTGCATGTTACAATCATGCTGAACAATGCCGCTGGTTGGTGATTCTTCACATGGCTCCGCCTTTTCTGCCAACCCTATATTCCTGTGCTGCTTCATACTAGTCTAGCTAAGGAGAATGTAAACCAATTTTTATTTTTAGTCATTTGTTGTAATTCATTTCATTACATGTTCTTTCTCAGAATTACATTTAAAAGGAGGAATCAAACTCAAAATATTAGTTTGACGCTAAGTTTATTCACTACAGAAAGAAACAAGAACGTGGGGTAAAAATACAAATTGATGAATATAAACTCTGAAGACTGCTAAAATGTAACAACTTCAAGATAAATCTCAATGACAATTTTATTTTGCTTACATATTTACTTAGTCCAACTAATAATAAATAATATGAAATTTAAAAAGCCCAAACATATGTACAACGATGGGAAGTGATTAAATGCTTGTTTCAGTAGATATGTCCTTCAAATTTTCTTTTAAATTAGGCCAGTTTTTGTTTTGCATGGTAACGTTTTATTATGATAACTAACTACAAATTATAAGCCCTTTATAAATACAGTGAACCCTCGATAACTCGGACTAAAAGGAGGGAGAAGCCGTCTGAGTTACGATTTGTCCGTGTTGTCGAGGGGCGTCTAGGGAGGAGAAACGTGAGGAAATCAGTACGCTATCCTTTCTACAAGCAAAAGAGGCAGCAATATATACTGCTTTGTACGTATCAATTTACAGGAGGGGGTAGTGGGGAACTTATCACTGTAACGTGGAGAACTATAAAAGAAAGAATGTCAAATAACCTGGGCCGGCAGATTCTTTTTTATTTATTTTTTATGCTACTTCTGGCTGATCTTTTGATCTGTGCTAGAAGCTGACACCAAGGCACCCTTCTACCACATAAAAGTTCTCACCCCCTTCTCTCGTCTGGCTGACGACAGTCTATGTGCGTGCGTGTGTATGTGAGAGAGATAATTGTTGGAGATAAGCTAGGGTAGTAGAGCGCAAGCGGAAGTAGTCAAGGTCAACCGGTACAGTCTCAACAGTAATACAAACACCGCACGTGACCACACGCAACTCATGAGATGTTTATGTTAAAAATTGCTCAACATCAGCATGTCACAGTGTCTGCACACAGCTGCTAGTTTCCTACGAGAAATAGTTTTTTTTTTTCCAAGGCCTCTTTGTTAGAATAATGAGGCCAGGAGCAACGTAAATCTCAGTCTACCTTTCCTCCTTTTTTTTTTTTGTTTAGTTGAAGTCTACGGCCGTGGATGAAGTGATAATGTGCGCTCATAGGCCTCTCTTCATACTAGCTGCGTCCTCATAGATCAGCGATGTCTTTACACACACTTTGCACTTAAAATAAATTTCACAGATACCATCAACATTAACGGGAACTCAATAGAAGCCCATTCATTTTAATCATTTAACTTTTTCAAAAGCGAGGCCCTCTAGAATGTGCGGCCCGGGGCAAATGCCCCTTGCTGCTCCCCCTCCCCTTATTTTATAATTTATTAAGCCCAGTTTTTTTTTCTCGATATCGCGCCAGCCTCTAGCGTGGTGGATTAGGCGCCAGTATACGTTGCGAGAGGCCCTGGGTTCGAATCCTTGCTCGGGCATGGATGTTGTGTTCTTTCACCTCACTTCACCCTCATCGGCTTGTAAGATGTCGTTAAAGGGCCGTAAAACCCTCTCACCACCTTGCCCACATTGCAATGCAAACCAATGGCTTTTATTTTTTTTATTAATGTCCGGAACAAATTGTTTTGCAATCCTGAATTTATCGCACATACCACAACAAAATTAATTTCCCTTTAGGTGCCATTGTGCCCTATAGCTACCGTCCAATTCACCAGCATCATACTGAAATGTTTATTTATGATGCACGTGCGTGTCTGGCTCGCGCGGTGAAGAGGGAGGCAAGATAAAGAAGGGTGTTCGGCCCGTTGAGTTGCATATCCACTTGCGCGCTTGCTGAGTTGCATCTCTACTCGCGCGGCCCGCTAGCAACATTTAACCACACGGAACTTGCGAGATATTTTACGGTAGGATTATTAAAGGCTACGTACCGATGGGCAACTGCTTTTAAAGCTTAATACTGTTTTTAAATAAAACGTGATGGATTTAAATTAGGCAGACACAATTTTCTAATAGTTTCGACCAAAAAATCATTTAATTAAAATTAATTTAGTTTTTTGAAATTCTGTCCGAGTTATCCGAAGTCCGGGACATCGAGGTCCGAGTTATCGAGGGTTCACTGTATTACAAAGTCTTTGCACATTAACGGTTAAATTTTTGAAGTCTTCTAATACAACCTGAAATGCAAGAAATATTGTACTGCATCTTTGCAGCTTAAGGCCGATTTACAATGCAAACATGTACATAGCAAACGTAGATGTACAGAAATTAAAGTTGGGTTTCTTACAGCACAGTTTATTGTGATGCATACGTGTCTTGTAGATGTGTATGAAATGGTTATATTTTATTTTATGACATAACTGTAAAGGTTTTAGCCGATAGGAACGCAGTAGAAAAAAAAGTTAATACTTCCACCCAACACTTCTACCTTCTTTGTTTTGTAACCGATACGCAAGTACCTCTGGCAAAAAAACAATTGTGTTTAAATTTCCATAAACTTGTTTTAAAAAATACGTATTTGTTTCATGTTGAGATAAACTTGTTGCTCACTCCTAGACATCATATTTTTCAAACAGTTAAAATAAAAGTATATGGCTGTATTAAAATGTATATGGCGTAAAATTATTTCATTAACATATAAAATATATGCCTTTTATCTTGAAAATTGGCAGAATATTGTTGAATTGTTTTCAAACAATATGCTGGAAAATTAAGTATTTTATAATAAGGCAGGCCATCTAACGAAAATTTGTTGATATGACGTGTTTAGCATAATCACGCAGTTAGGTTAAGAAACAGTTGTTGTACTTATTTGCACTGTTCTGTAAAGATATAAACAGCTATGGCTATATATTTTCAACATGATATTTTGCCTTCTTACATTCTTATAAATTTACCGTAAGTTAGTTACGTACAAAAAAACTTTGGTACGATACATATTAACCTCATACTGATGCAGACAAACCACATCATATTTATTGGAAAGATGATTCTGAATTAAATATAAATACATAGCAGCCAGCACACTGTTATGAAATTCATCGTTTGTGTATTCTGAAAACAGTAAAGGGTTGAGTTGCTCTAATTACAGGCAAAGTTAAGAAGTTAATGTAACATTAAAATTTGATTCCTTTATTGTATTACTTTCCAGGCAACACAAATTCATGAGGAATGAATAAGGAAATAATTTGCTCTAAAAAATTTTCAAGGCAGTTTCTAAAAAACAAAACCAGTCATCATGTATGTTACTATGGCCGCAGGAAAAAAACAAAAAGTAAATACCGAAAACGTAGGAAATTTACAATATCTAAAAATCGTTACATCAAATAAGTGAGATCAATTAGAAACATAAAAATACAGTGGCCCACTTATAACACCCGAAACAAAATATGGAACAGCTGACAAATGCAACTATTTTCGAATTATATACACAAACAAGGCCATCGCAAGCCACAGCTCTTCGTTCTTACACTTGTACATGTTATTACCGTCACAGTCATCATGTACCTGTCTGCATCGTAAACCAACCTGTAAACGGAGTTTATAAACTGTAATTCAGATTCGTAAGTGCTTGTCTGCTTCGTTGCTTATATTTTTTACATATATCAGGGAAAATTGATCGCATTACAGAACCATGAAGGAGTAAAATCTTTTTATTGATAGCTTTGTGTAGCACTGAACAACGTGGCCTTCCGAATGGTTTAAGATAAAGTGGTTTGGGTATGTACCAACGCCGAAATGTACAAGCGAGTGAAACCAGAGATCTGTGAAAAAAATTTGCTGGTCAAATACACTGTGGGCACAATTTCCAAATTTGAAACTCTAAGAATGACCCTACCAGATATCAACTCAGACTTGTTACAGAACCCGAATTGCAGTGAAGGTAAAAGAGCACACTGGCATACAACCTGCCCTGACAAAACTCTTCTAGCTGCAAGATCAAATGGTTGAGAAACTCAAGTAAAGAAATGGTTGGCATCTGGCTCTGCACACCTGCAAACTTGATTGACAGGTCGTTATCCCTAGAGGTTAAAGGCACTACGACAGTGTCCTCCTCTCCCCTCCCCCAACCTCCCAACCTAAATACGAAGAAGGGCAGCGCTATGACGTGGGTGCATGAAAAGTTGTCTAACTACAGGCGTTCAGTTTGTATAAGCGAAATAAAGTGCTGCGATCTACTGAGTCAGAAACACATCAAAGTTGGCTGGGACTAATTAACATTATTTGAGTGGCATTCTTCAATATCTAAAACCTCATTTATACCTTGCATTTCTAATGTGAGAAACTATAACGCCAATGCTAAGGTTCGTGCATGCGGGCAGTGTAGTAGCGTTTTAAGTGTTTTTTTTACGCGAAACCACTTAAATAATTTCTATTGCTGTTATTTATAAACAGAAAAAAAAATTGAAAACAACACTTCTATAATTTTAAAAATTCAGCATGCTTGTTTCAATCATGATTTACCTTTCTCAGTACGGCTAAAAACATTTTTTTAGACTGGTGTAACTTCGAAAACACTACCTGAATTAGTAAAGTGCAAAATGAGACGCATGTGTTGGTATTTACCTCATAGTATCTAAAAGTAAAATTTTAGGATCACTGAGTGTCACAGGAAAACGACTACAAGGAAAACCTTGCACGCCAGTTTGGCATTCTATGAATAGATAAATTTTCGTTGAGCATGGTACTCTGGCTCTTATTGCTACACTCTTCCATGCGTCAAACATAGAAATGTGAGACAGGTACATACTTGTATGAACAGCAGCGGTGGGTCGTAGTAGGAGGGGGCTGCAAGGGACTACATATCGTGTGGCAACTCAGCATCGAATACCGCTTTTTTCCTTTCTACTTCTCCTTCCTTCCTCCACCTTCGCGCCTGTGTTTGGCAGTTCTCTCTAGCGCTAAACTGTTTAATTTCTTGAATTGATTTTTTTTGTTTTTTTAAAGACACGCAATAGATGATTGTACAAGTTAATTCCGTGCCAGTACGGCATCCCTTACCTCACCGTAAGTAACATAAACATGTGTTGAAATGTGACATAGTTTCCAATTAACCCCTTTGGAGCCACTGATACGCACTAGTTTCCAAATCAGTAGTTAACATTAGAATACATTTATTTGTTGCAAAAAATATTATCTAGGACTACGCACAAATATTTAAATTTTCACATACAGATACAAAATTTAAGTACTGTTCCCTCGCTTATCCGAACTAGTCGGGGGACGAACCAGTACGGTTTTCTGAATTGTTCGGATAAAACAGCAATTTTTTTTTATAAACAAATTAGGTATGTTTGTATTAAAGCAACACTCATGTACTATAAGAAACATGGTGAACATATATCAACAAACTGTTCATTGAATTTAATTTTACACTTTATGTACATAATACTGAAAAATTAACAGTAGTACAATATTAAAACGTACCCAAGAATCTCGGCGTACCTGCGCGCTAAAGTCATCTGGCAACGCTGCTTCCCGCCCGGCCGACGCTCCGCAGCCAGCTGATCAAGCTTCCCCGTCTTGCTTTGTTCCCCTCTCTCGCCTAGCCTTCCCTTCTGTATTCTATGCTGACACTGAACAGATGCGACTGCGTGCGACTGCCTCGTCGCTCACGATATGTTACCACGATCCTTTATTATCATCCTTTAAGTGAAAAGCACTGTAACTAACATGACGTACGTTTTATAATCTACTGTGTTTAGGTGTGCACATATGTACATAGTTACCCCAACATCATAACACAAAATAAATTGTGATTTTACACTGCAGGAAACGGAATGTAAAAAACGCAAAGAAAAAAAAAAGACGATGCCTGTTTACCAGAATTAATCACTGTCACTGAAGTCGGAGTACGTGACGCGAAGTGCCTGTGTACCGCTTATGCCGGCTGTCAGGCGCTCCCAAAAAGCTTCCGCTCAGCTCAGATGACACGGCTGTTTGGAACAAGAACTGCGTGTTCTGACTGAATAACGGCGGACATATCGTCTTTGCCACGACAAAATCTCCCATGTGTACGCACATATAAGAGCTTTTGTCGTAGTAAATATTTTCAATCCTACACGTAGGAGCTTTTATATTTCTTCTTTTATTCGTTTTGGGTACGTTTTACACATAGGAGGCATTGGCAGTCATAGAGATTGCCATAATTTATCCATAGCAACCCCAAACTAAGTATTGGTCGTTTTTGCACATAGGAGATATTGTCGTGGTAACAACGATATGCTGTTTCTTCACTAAGAATAATTGCCGCCGGCTATCCTATACCTGAGTTACACACACACCACGCATACAGAAGAAATTCCTCTGGGAGATACGATAGCGCTGTTTCTTTTCCTCACACACGCATCCACACACAACTACTCGTGCTTATCTCTGCTTAGCTTGCTACAGCTCATATTTTACTTCATAGACCTTCAGCTTTTTGAGATAAGCAGTAAGGACAGCGAATGAGAGGATGCATTTGCTGTTATGATTAATCTTCATGCTCATACAGTCGGCCGTACGTGTATTTATCTTTTAGTTTAATGGCAATTTCAACATTTATTGTACACAAATTTTAATTATAATTTAGCACACTAAATGTCCCATAAACTTGAGCGAGAAGCAATAAATCCTTGTGGGCTGGCTGGCTGTTGCATTGTTCAAGTATCGTATACACCGTCAGGAAGAGCGTGGGAACAAGAGTCACTTTTTTTTTGTCTTGTAACGAGTCTGTTTGGACAGCTGAAGGGCAAATAACAAAAATAAAAAGTTAAAAAAATCACGGGTGGTGGGCAGCGTGTGAAAACGAGCATGTCTATCATTAGCACTGCTTTTCAAAGAACTGTCTATCTAGGTTTGGTAGCGTTCACGTAGGTCAGACATGTTTTCTGTCGGCACACTGCCAGAATAAAATCACAAACTTGTGACCTTGCTCAAAGTCAATGAGTACACGTGCGCCCACTTCTGTTACTGCTAATTGTCTTCGAACTTAACTTTGTGCCGCCGCTAAACACAG
Organism: Medauroidea extradentata; assembly: GCA_003012365.1. Taxonomy (NCBI): domain Eukaryota; kingdom Metazoa; phylum Arthropoda; class Insecta; order Phasmatodea; family Phasmatidae; genus Medauroidea; species Medauroidea extradentata. The sequence goes on from PNEQ01025689.1 coordinate 148,897, forward strand.
TTCACGCCTAGTACGCAAAAATAAAGCAACTACCAATGTTGGTGTCGCTTATTTTTGCTGGCAAATAACACTAGCATTACCTGCCCAACGGACAAGTAAACAATTACTTTCACCCGCCCAAGCTTATTTTTATATGTCTCGGGCAAGCGCACACAGAATTATCACCAGAGCATGCATGCTAAAATAAATAAATTGCTTAACTCGTCAAACTGATTACATTGGTCTGCAGCGGCCGAGTGCCTGCCTACGCGTCCGCCACCACCCTTCCCCCGACCAATCCCCTCGTTCAGTTACCGGCACCGCTCGCGGCTCGCTTCGTGACCGGCACATTGCACACTGCAGTTGCGTGCTGCGCGCGCTAATCATACTACATGTTTGTACATATTAATGAGCAAGTTTTCACATTTATCACACCGAGAAAAACTGTTCGGTTAACTGAAGGTTCGGTTAAAACAGAGTCGGATAAGCAGCGGGGGAGGAGTGTAGTAGCATATGCATCAGCAATGGTGTACAAAAATGCAAAGACTCCATCTGACCTAGAATAACAAGAACACGTCCATGATGATACCACACTCTTTGATGCATTTAGGCACAGGTTTGAATAAACCAAAGTAGAATTTTGTAGGTATACAATGGCAGCCAGAGGATGAGGTATTACTAGTCCTTTTCCCGATTGTGAATATTGAAGGCCACAGGCAGGCCTAAATAGTCACCACGTAATCCTATCATTTAAAATAATACCCCAACCACCCTTTACTTCTCCCTTTGCACCATGCTGGTCAGGAGCATCCTTGAAATACAGGTGTGGAAGAATGGTATTACAAAGATAGATAGCTATCACTCTTCAAACCATTTGACTGAAATTCTCTTGTGAAATGTCTGCTCATTATAAAACCAGTGTGGAACGTAACTTTTATTACCAAAATAATAACATTGATAGTGTTGAAAAAAAGAGGATTGTAACAATTCTTAATTATTATTACGTTACTTAAGTGCTAAAAGCAAAAATAAATGTGATACAAATTTTTAAACTCAATTTTTGTATTCATAATCATTAAGTGTACATCATCTCCAATAACACAAACATGTTGAAATTAGATTGAAGTGTGGGCCGTGCAAGATTTTAAGGTAAAATGCATAATTTATTTTTGAACTATTGACGTTTATAACACAACAAATCAATGCCAAAAAGTTGCAGACGAAAACAACTTGTGTAAAAAATTAATTTCACCTCAAAAATTTACAATAGTTGTTCATTATTGTGCACGCTGTATTTGCAAGTTATTCTTGTCAATTGAAAATAAAAATTTGTATTATTATGTGTTATTATACATAATTCTACTATATAATAGTGTAGCAATCAGGGATGGGTCGAGTCGATTCTTGGTACCGGGATCGAAATAGATTCTTTACTGGAAAAAAAAAAGTGGGATCGGAATTGGTGGTCACAGTGACATCAAAACGACATAATTAACTGTAACTATGACAGCTGTCATGACTGTAATAAAGTGTAGTATCCAAGTGAAAAAACATGTGCATGAGAATTAATTTACCAGCTGATTTTTATTTTTCTGCCCTGCGCACGCATGACACTCCGCTTATTATTTTCCGAAAGCGGCTGTGTATGCACTGTGCATATGTGAGTGTCTGAAAGCTTAAGGAGGAAGCAGTCAATTCTTTTGTGAAATGTGCCGCCTGCTCTTCAGAGGATCAGACACTGAGATAAGGAACTTGAAAATTGACAGCTGCAATAACACAATAACAGCCCCCCCCCCGTCCATTCCAAGATATGCGGGATCTGTTTACAACCACATAGGAAGTGAGGAGTATGGTCTCTCCACATAAAAAAATATACCTTGGGGATGTGTCACGTGCACACTTTTTTTATACAGGAAACCTTTTTTATGTACACGTTACAGTTTTACAGTCAGTTTATTTTGGCGCTATCAGCCATCGGAGATGCCGCAGACTTTAGTTCGAAGCGAAGTGAACAAAGTCCTTGAGCAGGATTACGACAGCTTCAGCCACCGTATCGTATTTTCATGCTGTAGCCATGGCATGACCTACTGCATCTAAAAGAACAGCGAACTTTAGTTCAAAACCAAGCACTTACACACTGCCGCATGTCCTCAGCAAGTTCATGACTAAAGTGAATGGGGATGGTGTTAAAAAATATAACGTACTTCACATAAAATATAGGCAAATCTAAAATTCACAGGGAAAAAACAGCGGACAGAACCTAAACACGCAAAATGAAGTACAAATATTGCTGTGAGCATGAGTAGGCTGCTTTCTATCTCTTTCCCACCCACCCGATAGTATTATCTTTTGACCTTTTACTGTCCTTCTCTCATCGTCCACGCCTGCCTAGTCAAGCAACTATCATTAGCGGTGCGTATGAGGGACATAATTATAGCCGTCATCACTTTTTAACAGCTCCATCTCGATGACAGTACTGCACACAGTAGGGCCTAAACATTCCCAGTTGTATAGTTTTTTTTAATGCATGGTTGTTAAAAAAGAATGTTACCGGTCACAACAAAACTGCGTGGTTTAAGATGACAGATTACGCTGATGAGTAGTGATTGGGGTTGTGGGGGGAGGGGTGAGTCAAAGGAGCGAAAGGGAGAGAGAGTGAGAGAGATGATTTAACCCTCCCTGGTTTCTGATTGGCTGGTTGATGCGAGGGAGGGAGTTACTGTGTGGAAAAGCCACGCCTCAATGGCTTCTTGCCTCCCTCCTTCATCCTGTGCTATAGATGCTGTCTGGCGGGCGCAGACTAGCTAGCTGCAGTCACGGCCATTGTTACACAAACGGTTCACTTCATATAGCAGCCCGCTGACAGTGTTTGTTTACTTGTTCTCTTGCTGATTTTCTTAAATAAAAACCTCAACACATAGGTTAAAAGTTGAAACTGATTATGGTACATCAAATATTTTGAAATGCATCTAAAGTTTGTTCTTGGCATTTTACAGTTAACCAGAATGTCAACTAAGAAAGATGTTAGTTAAGTATTATTTAATTTACTTTTCGGTATGTCGGACATTTGATCTAAATTGTTGTCATGAATAAAAATATGTAATTTCATAATATTTTATATATCATTTGCTTACATATTGTAAATATATCTAGGAAAAAAGTTAGTTCTACCAGTTGCTGTGTATGAATGTTTAATTTCTTGTATTACAATGTTGAAAAATGACAATAAATGTAGGCCTACACCTACTTTTTATTATCTTATATGAATATGAAATTAAAAATCAGAGGAAAATTGTTGCGAAATAGAAAATAAGTTTATTTCTGAATAATGGAAGTTAGTTAATAGTGTAACACATATTAAATTTTAATACCCGTTTGGAAATAATGCAAGTTTTAAATTAGTTATTTGTAAAACCTATTGGAAAATTAAAATAAAAAATTATACTAGAATCGGGATCGATAATCGACCATAGAATCAATATCGGGATCGGAATAAAAAAAATTTGGACTCGACCCATCTCTAGTAGCAATAACTAGTAATTTCTCCGTGTATATGTTACAGATTGACTGATATTTTTTTATTATTTTACAGTTTCTATAGGCCAATAACCTACAATTACGTGTAACCTTACACATCTATTTCACAACAATATTATAATATACTGGGACCTTGTACAATGTGTAAGTTGGCAACACTGGTGCATGCATGACTGGCCTGGACTTTGCTGTACTGAATTCATATATTCTGCATAAAACTGTGACAGGGCTAAATTTGGTGATTGCAAAATTTCAGCTCATCAGAGAACTTCTAGAGACTCATTCAAAAATTAAAACAAGTGCTGCAAGGGGAAGACGTTCAAATGAAGAATCACTAAGTCACCTAATAGGAAGGCACTTTACATCAGAACTGGAAACCATAAAAATAAAAAAATAAAAAAAAAAAACTCCAACAAGAAAATGTGTCGTGTGCACAAAGCACAAGAAGCACAAAGAAACACACAACTACTGCAAGTCTTGCGATACACCTTTCACATCCCATACAAAAACCAGCTACTGAATGAAAGCTGAAGTGATTGCATCACAAGTTTGTAAAAAAAACTAACTTTGCAAGTGCAGGTCCAAAGCCCTGATCAAAAAGAAGGATGGAAGTTTTGTAATTTTTACATATTTTGCCTTTAATGTTAAGTTTTATGCATGATAAAACATGTAAAAAAATAAACCAATCCTTTGTTGGCTATAAGTATGTTTACAGATATACATCTAAAAATAATAACACAATAATTAATTTATAACAATTAATAAACATTTATTTTTTTTAAATTAAAATTTTTTTAAAAATAAAATATTAATGAATTTTGAATAAAAATGCTTAACATTTTAAAATAAACTAAAGCCTGGTAGTCATAAACTTACCCTTACTTTGCCCTTAATTATTAACATGTATACAATAAAAAGTATTGATAAAAGATTAAATTTTTTTTACTTTTTTTTTTTTTAATTTAAGAAAACTACATAAACACATTTTTAATATGCAAACTATATCATTTATGCACAAAAAAATTTATGTTAAACTACATATAAATAAAAGAATATGTAAAAAGTAGGTTCAGCAAAAAAATTATCTTACCACAGGGGGTATATAATGTACAATATAATCAGTACACCATTACTTACGAACATATTCATCAAAAGCAGTGAAAGGGTAAAAAAGGTTTCTTGGCCCTAAAACTGTTCTTTTGAGGCTACCAAATTCCCCCCGGGAACCTGGAATGCTCATGTTAGTCATTTTCAGAAATTTGTCTCTAGAGATTGAGTGAGTCGGACTACCCGATTAATATATATTTTTGAATGTAAGTTACTGGTCTTCTTTTTAGAGTTTATATACTTGGGTTTAGAGTACGTTTATAATGTATTGTATTTTTTCAAATTACCTTTTTTGTAGTCTTTTCTTGCGAGTGTTTGTGCCCTTGCCTTGCTTTCCTTACTTCTTTGCTTCTCCGGTATTCTCTTGTCAGTGCTTTATTCGCGCTTTGCTCCTATCCTTTTCTGCTGCTTTCTTATTTCCGTTTCATGCTTCACCATGTTCTGAGCCACTTCAACAGCCAGCAGATCTGCAGAGATATCCTGAGTTGCTGAAACTTGGAGAAGCTTCTGTACCAACTACATGCTGACCCACCTTACTGCACTGTCTCCAGTGTTCTTGTGTGTTGGGAACTCATGCGCCTTTTTCCTCTGGGGCTGCAACCCCATGCTTTGGGCTATATGGTTGGTTGCCATTCTCTAGTGCTTCTTCAAGGATGCTGTACTTGCTGCATCCTCTTCTCTTCGATCTCGGATAATGTGAATCCGTGGGGACTCTTGGCCTTACCGTTTTCTACGCTTCACTGTTATTGTAAACAGAGACTTCAAGACTTGTTTTTCCACTATAAAACTGTAACTTCAAGATCTATTTTCTTTGCTATATTCTGTCACTTTAAGAACTGTTTATTAGTTACTTGCTGTTTAATCTTTTGCCTCAAAACCTTCAAGACTAGCTTTTTCACCTTCATGTTATGTATGTCTTTACTTCTCAAGAGCGTTTGTGTACTTTACATACTGACAGAACTGTTTCTCGGGGGTTGCATGCTTGTTGAACTGTCTTCATTCGCAGTGAGAGTAACTTAAGAGGAGGAGATTGCACCGCCTGGTGCTCAGCTGGCGACGGTGGCATGCAGTGGTATTTACCAGAACTTACACCGTTTCTACATTTCTTTTTGTTTGGCTCGGTTCGTGACCTGTTTGCTTTTCCTCGCTAACCTCTGCTCTCTTGTTTCTCACATCTCCTCTTCCTTGCATTTGCGCAGTTGTTAAGCTCTAGCCAGTTTTAGCTCGTGTGCTTGTGTCGGACCACTCGGTCAATTCTTCGTTTTGATGTATTCCTCACAAACATTCAAGTCCTTTGCTCCAGCTAAAGTAGAGAGTTAGGTTGGGAACTTGTTCCCCCATGACGTATAATGTGGCTGCCGTCATGTGTTTAGCGTAATGTTTAGTTTGTAGTTTTCTTTTATAAATCGATTTTTTGGTCGCCACCTAGAAAAAATTCCCTTCAGGTTAAACTATATTTGAGACAGGTTTGCTTTGTATGTTGTTTAATATCTCTTGGTAATTGTGTTTCTTGTTGTTAAGCGCTACAATGACCTCATGATCAAATAGCATTGGCGATTATGGCATCTCTTTTGGTAACGTTTAAAATGTTTGAGGTTTCCTTGATCAGAGATTTGAGGCAACCAGATTGGAACATGTCAACGCGAAAATGACTATTCATTATCTTGGAAATAACTTGTCAATTTTGCACAATTCAATTTTTCAATAACCTTGTCAGTTTCACGCCACACACATAGATTAGATGTCTGCGTGCAACGTACTTATCTTGCTAAAAACTCTTTGTTTCTGTAAATTTTACGTGAACTTATTATACACAAACATATATTAACATTTTATGTCGATGGTGTAAGAAGTTGTAAGCTGCTTGCGTGCATTGAAGCACGTTTTCATGATTGTTAACCTATTCAAAATTTAATTTGCATAAAATTTTATGGTTTGGTATGATGGCACGTAGTTTTCTAAACCCATGTAGTTTTGATCTATTTAATTTGTTGATTTTGATAGGATATTCGTGCCATTCAACATTGAGATTGTTACTAATTTTGGAATTATGTGCAAAAACTTAACATATCTTGAAAATATTATCATAAAAAATTATAAAATTGGCAAACCTTTTTTCCACGCTCTTATTTTTACAGTTATTTCCAAGTACCAGCATGTTGTTCTCATTTGTAATTTGTTGAGCCTACCTTTTGCAAATGAAAAGGACGTTTAGTGTTTAAGAATTTTGTTTTTTCAAAACACTCAAACATTTTCTCTTTCACAACCTCAGTAGCACCGTCAACAATCACTATAACATTGCTTATTCTACTGTTTTCTGAATGGTTGTGGCTAAGTCCTGCACTGACCACCCCTGGATACTGGAAATTAATTTTACTGCACGTAACACATCCAAACCGAATAACCTGAATTGCCTCATATACAGCGATCCAACATTTTATTTTACTCACTACAGCCACATTTTCCAATATAAAAATTTAAAAAAAATATTTTGTCCAAAGTAAGAAAGTTAGAACCATAAAAATTTTACAGCTTACAAAACACATTTTCTAATACTGTTTTAGAGTGTGATACCTGGTATCACATGAACCTGGGTGCAATCAGACCCCACACTTTTTGCAAAACCATCTTGTTTATCTGATTTTATTGTTTTTCATCCACACACTGCATATTCCTGTGGGCATCCTTTCAGTTTATTTTTTTTACCATAAACTCTGTATGGAGGGTCTTTAGCTAGAGCTCGTCTAGGTGGTGTAACCAATGATGAAGAAGATGAAGGACTGCTTGATGTTGAAGCAGGCGACTGAAGAATTTCAGAAATTTCATATTGCTGAATGAGCTGCCTGAACTGAAGGAAAGTAAGTTTTTTTTAAAGTTCTGATGTACAAAATAGTACAAATAAATTGAAAGGTGAACACTGAAGAATGTGAAAGAACAATTTCTTAGGCAACTTAACAGTTTCTCTTTTGAAGGGATAGAGAGTTAGGTACTGATCAGCATTGCCTACATTCACTATGCATGTATTTATGGTAGTCTACAATGCATTCTGTCTTCATTTTCTTATGTCCATACTTATTTACGACTTCCGTCATATCTGCAGAATGTATAGTGGAGAACATGGTAATTGAAGAACAAACCGAGACACTGTGAAGAATGGTCGTGTTATGGGGCTTGAAGCCCAAATTTTTAACTTTTGTAATGTAGGAATTGAAGAACAAACCAAGACACTGAAGCGGGCTGTCGTGTAACAGGGCTGCGGCCCAAATTTATTATGAACTAGTACCGGGAGTGCAAATGTAACACATATGGGCAGCACCGAGGCCTTTTCTTCTGTAACATCAATTCTTTTGAACATATTTTTTACACTCTTCGTGAATTTTTTTCCATTTGTACACCCCGCTGCATATTAAGCTACAATTCGTGCTGTCTTTCCTTTAAGATTTTAAATCCTTTTTAACTTATGCTGCTTTTTAATACTGACTTTTCCCTGTAAACCGGGTTCACCGTAATAGGATGAAAAGTTTGTACCTCGTAATGTAAATTAAGTTTAAATAAACAGGGAACATTTTGGGGATTCAAGTTTCATTTCTGGACAAACACCACTGAGTCAATTCATTGTAGAACAAAGTTAGCTATTAAGGATAATTGACAGTGATGCAGCAGAAGATTGGAGTAACTACAGCAAGTCAGAAAAACTCTTCCCATTTTTTAACACTTCTATACAAGTCTGTCCTGGAGGACTGACATGTCGTAACACGTTTTACATTTAGTTGTGCATTTTCGACTCACATTACAAATTTTATTACTCCTTGGAATCAATGTTTACAAAGTACAGTAAATTCAATGTTTCAGTGCATGCTTGCCGACATAATTCTAAATAAATAAACGTGATGTGAAATACTGAATGCACACACCATCTAGCGAGTGACCTGAAACAAAGCCTGTTTGCAGTGTTTAGTGCTACTACCCAACGGTAAAAGATTAAACTATGATAGTAACACGTAAATAACCACACTCCGAAAGTTTTGTCATTATCTGACCATGGCCAGATATGGGATTCTGAACCAAATAAAAGTTATCTGACCATAGACAGATATGTGAATGTGTTAACATAGAGGTAAGTCCCAAAGACAGTGATGTGAGATGAATATGGAGGATCAGCTGAATGAAAGAATGGGGGAAATAAAAATGTCCCAAGAAAATCCACAGACCTGCGGCAATGTAGGTCACGTTTCTCCAAGTTTAAGTACTGTTTTATGAATGGTGGGTTATAACAGATGGTGTATGTGATTGTCTGTCTCTCTCTCTCCATATATTTCTTTCTCTCGCTCTCATCCCTCAATATATATCTAGTATTGCAAGCTTGCAGTTTAATTTTCCATGAATATTGGAAGGTATAACCATCTACAAATAGCCACAATTTATATTTAGTCTTTATAGGCTACTGTATCGCATAAAACTCTTTTCACACGCTTATTCGAGTTTCAGACATGCAATAATGATTTTTTGAGACCATAAAATAAGGTGAATAGTAACACAGAGGTGATTAATAACAACATTAGAAACAAATTCCAACATTACACCATATGATTAAATAAAATTGTATTGCTATAAACAGCTGTTTATTAACAGATTTAATTAGCATATCTGAAAAAAAAACAGTTTTTAAAACTGAGTTTATGCTGAAAATTTGGCTCTAAATTAGTGTTTCTATTCACCCTATTTTACGGTACTAAACTTACATATGTTTCAAGTAAATTTATGCTGATCAGCATAACATAGTATCTTATCTCTATGCACAAGCTATTAGGTTTAATATTATTCTTCTTCTGATTAAACTTAACTAACCACATATTTAATCTGTGGAAAGTATGGTTTAACGTATAACACATGTTTCCGACTGTAATTTTTTCAATTTGCATTTGTATTTTCCCAGATACAGCAGTCTGTAAAAATTCACGTTTTAGCAGCTTTGATGGGCATGAAAATTATGTTTCTAATAAGTGTACTGAATTTGAACTTATAGCGACATATTTCAAAGTGTGTTTCTTCTCAGATGTATAAAGTTAAAAAGTTTCATTAAAACCGAAAGAATCATAACTTGAGGCAACACATAAAAGTCAGTCATGAAGGCCCCTTATGGCTAAAGTCCCTCCAATATTATAGTGTGAAACAGAGCCACTCCTGCACTGAGTCAATTTTCAGGAAGTTAGAATCTTACAGAGAGTAGAGAAACTCTGATCAGAGTTATCACATATGACCACAGAGGCCACATGAGCCTTTTTCTGCTGACAAAAAGATCTGACTTTCAAAAGAATTTGTAGCACATAAATGTCACATACAAAAAGAACATTGCAATGTAATACGTTTTAAAATACAAGTAACAGACTAGGATTATATATTTTTTGCTGACAAACATTTATTTAAATTGTAACTCATTATTTAAAAGCTGTATTGAAAACATTAGTGAAAAAAAATACATAAACGAATTGACTAGGAGTGGTTTTAAAAAAAATTGCAATGAGTCATTGCAATGTGACGAAAAGAAGACTATTTTTAAACCTACTTTAATTAGCTTCACCTGTATGCATGCATGACTAAAATTGAATCTTTCAGTTATATTTTCATTCACTTCCTAATGAACAAATCATCTGAAATCCTGCACACGTATTATGACAATACAATAATTTTATAGCAATGACATGGTCTCTCATTCATTATGAAAAAAAAATATGCCTTCTGGAATCTTCTAAGTTCCATTTTTCACCCACTTCCAGATGTCCAATTTATTTGAAATTTTGCACAATACAGTAATTTCATAGAATGACCTGGTGTTCTCACTCAATATAAAAAAAAATCGCTGCGACAGTAATATTTTAAAATCAACATTTCTAAACAAAACATATTGAAATAAATCATTAGTTACATCATACATTTTATTTTATAAACATTTAATTTTTAGTCTTAAAAATATTTCAAATACTGTTCAAATTTAAAAGTATTCTCTAGTCTAAAAGTATGTAATGGAATCTTTTACTTCAATTTTCACCCTCGTCCAGATGCCTGATCAATTGGATATGTTGCACAATTATTAAGAATATGTGACAAAAAAAATCAGACTGCATCAGGAAAAAATTGTCTTAAAATAAAATCTCTATACAAACAATTTTGAAATTAATCATTACTTATATCTTCCACTTTGTTTAGTAACAGAAAAATTAAAAAATACCATTATAGTTGAGAAAAAATTCTTCTTTTATATCAGCCTGAGCTAAAAAAGTTGAAAATAATCATTAATTATGAAGATTTTGTTCAAGTGTGACATGCTGTCCTGCAATTCAATGTAACTTAATTATTTAAAATATTGCAATAACTATAAAGACTTTAATCAAACTATTATCTTAATGTAATTAGCAAATATAAGGTGCTCTCTAATTACTGTTAATAATGACTCAACAAACAGCTGGTGATAAAACTTTTTAAACAACTGATACTAAACATGCCAGACTTTTTTACATGAAAGCACATTTTTTGGTAAATTACTTTATTCTTATTTTAAGGTTATTAAAAATATTAAGTAGCTGTTCAACAAAAAATGGGTACTGCCATGTGTTCCCCTCCTAAAATCTTTATTAGAAGCAGGGTGTAGATGACTCATTTACATGATATGATAGCTGCAGCTCACTGAGTGACATAATAAAGATATAGTTATTTATGACCCCAATCATCTTGCCAGCTTATTAATAAGACATTCATTTGCAAAAACCATCAAAATTAGTTGATAAGTTACCCTGACCTGGCTGATGTCAAAACTATAAGTGTAAAATAAAACTAAGACAAAACTTAAACAAATTAACAGACAGTAGCACCATTTTGCTACACTGTCATAAATCTGAAGGCTTTGGTTAAATGATGAACTGTAATTTCATAGCTTTTCAAATAATAATCTCACATGACAGTAAATAATTTTAAATGCATAGCAAGGTAATTAAATTAAATAATGGTAAATTATTATTCTGTGTTATTTGAAGCTGCAGCGTATAGTATGATTTTCTAAAAATTTTATGAGATTAGATATTAGCATTAAAATTTTGTAAAAAAATGTTTCAGATTATTACATATAAAATCAGTTGCAAAAACATAAACCCCTTCACTGCTAGGGTCGTATATATTCATTCGTATATTACGTGCATCCTGTGATAAAGATGAAAATATTTGTCTGGAATGCATTGCATTGACTGTGCAAAAGATGAATATATATGTCTGTGCCACTTTCCAATTCCCTTCTACGGTCATCATAACTCGTCCACATCTAAACACATTACAGTAAGTGCTTTGGGTACTACAGACATGTCTCTCATGCATTATATAGTTTGTTGCTGTGTTTTGGAAGCAATTGTTTTATTTTATTACCGCTATATTGTGCTGTCATCCAGTCATGCATTCGGGTGCAATATTATGCCAGATCGATTACAGTTTACTATTTTTCGACCCTTTATTTCAATCTTAAGCATTATGTTGTATCATTATCCCCAATAATTTATGTTAACACACAAATCGTTACTCACAAATCCTAAAGTTTTCATGGTATTTTACAATTTACTTTCTGACATTCTACTGCCATTTTACACCATGTTTTGCGACTGAACAGGCAAGGATTTTCATTAGTAACATATGTAAATTGCATGTTACATTATTATTGCAGTATATTTACTGTTATTTTTTACTCAAATTTATTTTAATGGTTAGGTGAACTTTCTGTGGCCTTATATAAATTTTTTATAGCATTTCCAAGTTTCATGTTTAATCGTTGATCCGATTCACTTAGCTCTGCTACATCACACAAAAAATTCACCAATGAGGAATTATTGGCAATGCTGCAATAAAGTGATGGAGATGATTTGAGCAGCATTTCTTGCACTGAAGACGGTTGGGAATCCATCTGTTAAGTTGAGGCATTCACTAATAGCTCATTCCTTCACACCTCCGGCTACAGCAGACATCAGAAGTTTTCCCAGTTATTCTTCGGAAACCAGTGAAAGCAAAAACGAATCCGGTGAACCAGCAATAAAAAGACAGTGATTGTTGGACATAAATTTGCAATGTCAACAATGCGCTTTCTATTCAAAACTTTGATAACACTAATTCTGCCAACCAAAGCAGTGTGACAGAGACAAGAACATTTGCTGATTTCTTATCAACAAATGGTACCAACTCCTTATGAAATACAATTAAAAACTTTAAAAAAGTTGTTAGCAGAAAGATGAATCAGAAAATACTTTCATATACAATAATACATTGTGGTTACGATAGTCATTAAATAAGATAAGGTAAGTGGGTTTTGATTTTACTGTTCAGGAAAACCCTGCATCTGAGCATTTCCGCCTCAAGAAATAAGAAAATACAAACTGGGAAGAAATGCATATATTTCTGTATGTTTGTACGCTTATGAATGAAGAAACTCTGCATAAAAAATAATGGTAGCAAAATTACGTTCTAAAAACGCCTGTGTTTGGGGAAAAATGTCCAGAGACCATTTTCTTCTTATGCAAACCATGCTGCACTATTCTGACAACAGCATTTCTCATTATGGAGGTAGGCTCTAAAAAATCCAACTGGTGTTTGACAGTCTTGAGAGTCATTCAAATCTTCGATGTCTCCAGTACAAAATTTGTGTCAGTTTAAGACTTCAGCTTTACAAGGGAAGGTTTGTATTCAAACAGTTCATTCCTTCCAAAAGAAGTCGCTTTGAAATCAAAATCGTAGTTTTGTGTGATTATGAAACAGGTTTTCTGCTGGATATCATAGTTTATACTAATGTTGTTTTAGACATTTATGACGCAGGAGCAAATCTGGGGAAGTCCGGTAATATTTAGGCAACAATAATGAAACCCTACTAGCAGATGGGACATAGCATTTCTTGACAACTGGTACACAAGCTCTACCTTATTCACGTGGCTTCATGAAAAATCCACAAATGTAAGCAGAACAGTCATGAAGAACAGAAAGCAAACGCCAAAAATTGATGAAAAGTTGACGATAAAAAGAAATTATTTTCCGGGCACCTGAAAATTTCTTAGCACACAAATGGTGTGACAAGAGGAAAGTGTTCAACCTGACAATATGCCACAATAATGAAATATTGGAAATTAAGAAAAAAACTGGGTAAAATATAACAAAATCAAAGTGTGAAATTGATTACAATAAAAAGATGGGAACAGTTGACCACTCCAACATGGTCATCAGCTGCATCAGGTCTGTGCAGAAGTCAGTAAAGTGGTACAAGAAGGTTTTCTTCGATCTCATGGCCCTTGCAGTAGTGAATGCATACGTTCCACCTAAAACCGTGACTGAATAATACAGATTGCAACATTTCAGTTTGGCCTCACTCAATCAAAAAGGGAAACAAACAAGTGCCAACAGAGGAAGATGTTCAAGTGCCTAATAGGAAGAAATTTTCCAGCTGTACTAGAAACGACCATGAAGAAAGTTCAACAAGAAAATGTGTGGTATGCAGAAAAAAACAAAGAGTGCAAAGAAACTTGCTATTATTTCAAGTCCTGCAATACTGCATTGTGCATCACACCATGCTTTCAAACATTTCACATTAAAACCAGCTACTGAATAACCAAGTTAAACGAGGATAGCCTCATATAATTGTATTAAGTTCAGATAAACAATAAACACAAAAATATTTAGAAGAAAAAAAAATTAAAAAAAATAACCAAAAAATTAAAATAGTAAAAAATAAAAAATTGTAACTTTACAAGTGCAGGTCCAAGCCTTGATCAAAAAGAAAGATGGGGTTTTATTTTTTACATTAGGTCATCATATATTTGTGTGAACTTAAGTAAAAAATAAATACATATAAAATAAAAACATAAAAAATAAATTAAAAAATACATTTAAAAAATTCTAACTTTGCCAGAGCAGGTCCAAAGCACTGTTAAAAAAGGGAGTTGATTTTATTTTTTACTTAATAATATTTTATTACTAAAAGAAAATACATGTAACGGTGGATGTGGCAAAAAAATGCTCAGCACAGGGAAGATAGTGCCTACTTCATATGGTACGCACAGCAGAGCAAATTACTCTCATTTACCAAAGCAGTCAAAGGGATGATGATAATTATGACAGGCTGCAACTTCAATACAGAAATGCCAGAATTCATAAGTACACGCACAAATTAGTTCGCAGTCTGCAATCAACAAGCAACAAATAAGAAACAATAATCAAAGCTAACATTATGCATCATACACCCATAAACTAGGTTGATTTACAATGTGGGGGCCAAAACAGAAACGTAACTAGTGCACAAGCATCTAAATATGGCAATCCAGGTTTCATTCCCGATGAGGTAGAACCTTTATACTTACACCAGGAAAATATGTTAGATAATGCTACAGACTAATCAGACTCCTCAAGGAACCTTTTTTCCTCATAAATAGTAGAGCCATTATTGGTGTAGTGGTCAGACAACTCGGCTCCCACCACAGTCATACCTGCCAACTTTTCAAAATGACCATCAGTAAAACTTTTCCAGAATGTCACATTTTTGCGTAAACTGCACGCGGCAATTTTTGTGCCAAATTATATCAGTCCCTATGTCTTACAAACTGTACACATAATAACATATAGGCCTATAATATTTTAAAAGTTTATTTGTTTTTAAAGTAGGCCTTATCAAGACGTAAATATGCAAAAACAGTTATTTGCCAAGTTATACTTTGAACAATTTCCTGTTCACTTAATTCTTTGAAAATCCATCATTCTTTTATAATTCAAAATGTACACTTGCATCTTTAAACAACCAGTAAGCACGGTTACAAATATAAATAGTTACACAAAGTTTGATATAAATCTCAACTAGTTTTGTTTATTTTATGTGGCATGAAATAGCCCAATACCAAACTGGATTGTGTTTTGAGTTATGAAATACTGTAAGGTAATATTTAGCTCTAGCTACATCGCCTTCAAAACCTACTTACGAAAATTCATGTTTATTCTGCGATTTCCACATAGACCTGTAACCTCAAATAGTAGTTAAAGTTAGGTGCTTCATACCATCTTCCATAAATTACCAATAAATGCCGCTCAAAAATTACGCTAGTAGTAATTATGAACAGTTCGTTATCATATAAAATATTATTATTGTACGTACGCTTCACAATAAGAGCAAATAATTTTTCTTTCAAGTTCGCAACGGTATAAACAAGCGCGCGATGCATTTTCTAACTTCAAAATTTCGTCGCATCACACGGTAGTTATACCTACGTCATATTCATTACAACAGCGGAAAAATATTTTTAGTTTCAAAGTAAAAAATACAGCTTCCAAGCACACAAAAAAGCGCGAAATTGGACAAGAAACAACACACTTGTTTTAAAATGCCAAACAACACTTACATCGTCATCTTGTAACAGCCCATACAAGAAATTCACGGATTGGCTGTTAGCTATAAAATACGCCAATAGGAAACCGGGAACAAAACACATACCGAATTTTGTTATTGGTTCCTGTAGTGTTCACTGTGACCAACTGCTGAACGCACAGTAAAAAAAAAACTAATTTTACGAGTGTTTATGCACAATAGCAAAGCCAAACCACACCGTAAAACACGTTTCATGTTGGTACGCATGCGCAAAACAAATTTGTCCGCTATTCATTTGTAAATAATGGCATTAACGTACACACAAATGTCGAACGTCTCGAAATCCGTAAAATTATGTTGTCCTCCGTAAAACCGTAAAACGTATGTACTTTCCGTACATTTTACGGACAATCCGTAAAAGTTGGCATGTATGCACAGTAATCAGGTTTGATTCTGTTCAAAGTTACTCACGATTTTCACACATGAGAAACATTGGGTGCAGCGGCTTGCTAGCAGGTTTCCTCATGGCATTCCCATCTTCTCCACCCTTGCATTTTACATCTGATTCATCCTCAATTCATATTATACACAAGAGTCCTCAATATTGTATTGTTAAGTACATGAGTATCACCTCTCAACATTCTCACGCATGCACTAATATTAAGATCCGATTCATTGCTAAGTTTCACCTATGGGAAATACCTAGGAACCCAGTAATTTGGTGGGTATAAGGCTGTTTCAAAAAACACACGGCCCAGTAAAACTAAGAAGTCAAGCCCCTTAATTTTTTTTTTCAAATGCAGTTTATAAAGCCAGGACATATTCATGAATACTATAGTACTGTTGCGTGCCATGTTCCTGGAGGCCAGTGGTCGGCGGCTGTTTCGTAACACCTTGAGGGCTGGCCGATGATTCAAAGCCCGGGTGGCTCATAGTGGGAATCCCGCCTAACCTACGTCATAGATACCTGTCCCAACTGCGTCTTAACCCTTCGAGGGCGGCGGACGTGACTACTAGCACATCCGAAACATGATG